>VDFB02000015.1:58971232-59022459 GCA_007258455.2 Sequoia sempervirens
CAATTGAATGTGTAATTTTGAAGACATTCATACTGTTTTGTAACATTCCATGTTGCAAAACCGTAGGAATTAAGAAGAAAGCAACCCACCATGAAACAACCTTTTACATTTAAGCAAGAAGATTCAGATAAATAAAACCCAACATTGTGTTTTCCAAATTGCAATTATTTTGTGCACTTTTTTTTTCAATCATGCAAAATTTAAACACAACAATGGAATGTGTATTTTGAAGACATTCATACTATTTTGTAACATGCCATATTGAAAAATCATAGGTGTTAAGAAGCAAGCAACCCACCATGAGACAACCCTTTACATTTAAATAAAGACATTCAAATAACTGAAACCCAACATTGTGTTTTTTTAAATTGCAATTATTTTGTGCACATTTTTTTTCAATCATGCAAAATTTAAACACAACAATGGAATGTGTGATTTTGAAGACATTCATACTATTTTGTAACATTCTATGTTGCAAAACCATAGGTGTTAAGAAACAAGCAACCCACTATGAGAAATCCCTTTAATTTTAAACAAGGAGATTCAAATAATTGAAACCCAACATTGCGTTTTCCGAATTACAATTATTTTGTGCACTTTTTTTTTTAATCAAGTGAAATTAAAACACAACAATGGATGTGTGATTTTTAAGACATTTATACTATTTTGTAACATTCCATGTTGTAAAACCGTAGGTGTTAAGAAGCAAGCAACCCACCATGAGACAAACCATTATATTTAAATAAGGACATTCAAATAACTGAAACCCAACATTGTGTTTTAGAATTACAATTATTTTGTTTTTCAATCATGTGAAATTTAAACATTAACAATGGGTGTGTGATTTTTGAGAGACATTCATGCTATTTTGTGGCTTATTTCATATTTTACTTGAAGCCAAGTGAGTGTAAAAAACAAGAGCCACCATGGGACAACTTCATTACATTTTAAACAGGGATTCAAATGTGAAATCCAAGCATTGTTTCAAGTTACAATTTCTTTTTTTTTCTTTCAAATCATGCAGAAGGTGCAATGCAGATGTGTAATTTTTGATGACATTCATCTTGGGCACTGTGACTTCCATATTTTGCAAAATGCAGTGGAATCGAACAAGTATACAAAAGCCACCTTAGGACAATAACACATTTAAACAGGGAGTTCAAATGTTTGAAACCAACATTGTGTTTTTAAGTACATTCTTTGTGTTTTTCTTAAATCATGCAAAATTTAAGTATACAAACAATGGAATGTGTGATTTTTGAAGTACGTTCATCTTGTTTGTAACATTCATGTTTATAAAATTGTAGATGTAAAAATGATACCATGAGGAAAAACCATTTACATTTAAATAAGGACATTCAAATAACTGAAACCCAACATTGCGTTTTCCAAATTACAATTATTTTGTGCACTTTTTTTTCAATCGTGCAAAATTTAAACACAACAATGGAATGTGTGATTTTGAAGAAATTCATACTATTTTGTAACATTCCATATTGCAAAACCGTAGGTGTTAAGAAGAAAACAACCCACCATGAGACAACCCTTTACATTTAAAGGAGATTCAAATAACTGAAATCCAACATTGTGTTTTACAAATTACAATTATTTTGTGCACTTTTTTTTTTAATCATGCAAAATTTAAACACAACAATGGAATGTGTGATTTTGAATACATTCATACTATTTTGTAACATTCCATGTTGCAAAACCGTAGGTGTTAAGAAGCAAGCAACCCACCATAAGACAACCCTTTAAATTTAAACAAGGACATTCAAATAATTGAAACCCAACATTGTGTTTTCCAAATTACAATTATTTTGTTGACCTTTTTTTTCAATCATGTGAAATTTAAACACAACAGTGGAATGTGTGATTTTGAAGACATTCATACTGCTTTGTAACAATCCATGTTGCAAAACCGTAGGTGTTAAGAAGCAAGCAACCCACCATGAGACAACCCTTTACATTTAAGCAAGGAGATTCAAATAACTAAAACCCAACATTGTGTTTTCCAAATTACAATTATTTTGTGTTTTTTTTTCAGTAAATGAAAATCCTGACACAACAATGGAATGTGTGTGGTTTGAAGAAATTCCCATACTATTTTGTAACATTCCATGTTTGCAAAACCACTCAGGATAATTGAAACAGACAACCATGGGACATGCACATTTAAAACCAATAACTAACAATTGTGTTATCTGAATTACAATTATTTTGTGCACCTTTTTTTTTCAATCATGCAAAATTTAAACACAACAATGGAATGTGTGATTTTGAAAACATTCATATTGTTTTGTAACATTACATGTTGCAAAACCCTAGGTGTTAAGAAGCAAGCAACCCACCATGAGAAAACCCTTTACATTTAAACAAGGAGATTCAAATAACTAAAACCCAACATTATGTTTTCCAAATTACAATTATTTTGTGCACTTTTTTTTTTCAATCATGTGAAATTTAAACACAACAATGGAATGTGTGATTTTGAAGACATTCATAATGTTTTGTAACATTCCATGTTGCAACACCGTAGGTGTTAAGAAGCAAGCAACTCACCGTGAGACAACCCTTTACATTTAAACAAGGAGATTCAAATAAGTAAAACCCAACATTGTGTTTTCCAAACTACAATTATTTTGTGCACTTTTTTTTTCATCATGCAAAATTTAAACACAAAAATGGAATGTGTGATTTTCAAGACATTCATACATTTAAACAAGGAGATTCAAATAACTGAAATCCCACACATTGTGTTTCCCAAATTATAAATTACAAGGTGTTGTAAAACCCTCTGCAACTGAATTGGTTAGCACCCTTCACATCAATTTGGTCGATTTTCTCCAACTCCTCCACGTGCACTCCAAACTTCAACTTACAACGTGTAGATTTCCAAAAAACAACTAGATTTGGTTGGTTTTCTTCTCCAACTCCTCCATGTACACTCAAACCTTCAGATTTCAATGTGCAAACATGAAACAAATCATGTTTTCACCTCTTTCTCCAAACCAAAAATGCCCACAACAGTCCACCTCCAATTTTCCCGTGCCAGAAAAAGCGGATGAAAGCGAAACTTCATGGCCAAGCTAAGGCGCCTGCGTTTTTCAACCGATAGGAGGCGAGAAAACTGACCTCATGGTGCCATTAACTCCTACCTACTATTTCCTGGAAGTTTGTTCCCATCTGTCGGTTTCATCACTTTGGTCCCCCGCCTGGCGGGCCCCTCACTACGACGTCTTATCATGTTGTGTATGTTTCCATGTATGTTGTTATGTATGTTTTTCTTGCATTTTTATATGTACACAGGTGCTTTTTGTCTAGGAGTTAGCCAGATCCCTAGAGGATGTTGCTTGTGTTAGAATAATATTCTATTAGGAATACAAATATTTCATTGCCACTATGTTTTATGTTGGTTGTTGTTCGTCATGGAAGATTTGGCGAAATATTTCATTGGAGGGACATTTTGACTATTGCAAAATATATTTTGGTCATCAAACGTAATATTTTGGTGGTTGTCAAAAATTTTTGATTGTCCATTTGTAGGTGGAATATTTCATCAGCTGAAACAATATTTCGGCATAAGCACACCATTTTTCACCCCAAATTTGCCTCCCTCATTGTTGGCCAGTTCAAATTTTTGGCTCAAATTTGGGAAGTCTTGTTCTCAGCCATACAAATGTCTTTCAAAGTGTTTTGTTTTTCATTTTGAGTATTTTTTCATCCTCTTTGCAATGATGTGAATTATTTTTCAATATGATGTATGAATTTAAAAATATTAGTGATTTTAGGAGGGCACCTTACATAGTTCCTATTTTTGGAACTTCAAAGGGCTTGTTTGGGCTCATACCAACTTCTTTTTTAGTGCTTACTTTTTAAAGTTCTATGCAATTGTGTTAGTTTTTCATGATTATATTCTAGAATTTTAAATTCTAAATATGCCTCTTTTGAGGACTTGTATATCATATCCACTTTGTGGAATTCATAATGCACTAAAATAAAGTGCCATATCACTATACTTTTAGGGGTGGGGGATCATATTTTTAATAATGAGGGTTTCAACTTTCTATTTGTGTATTCATGGTTGAGTAGTGTACTAAAGGTTTACTCATGCAATGTTTTGTATCTTTTATCTTGATCTACTTTCTTTGGAGGTTCGTTGATTCCCACAAAAAACAATTCATCTTTGGTAGATTTTATATCTTCAACATTCTTCAAGAGTTCATCATCATGAGACACCTTTTTTGAAGGTCTTATCCTTCTCATTTCTCTCTTTTGGAGAGGAATTTTATTTTCATTGGGTTTTCTCCTTTTCTCTGTTTATGAGATATTTTTATTGTACATGAGTACCTTATGAAGCCATGTTGTTGGGAATTGTATTTTTAGTGATTAGCTTACTCCCTAAGTATCACTTAAGAGGGGGTGTTAGTATGAATATTACTAAACTAGTTAGCTTTTATCCTACCTAGTAGTCCTATTCACACTACACTTAAGCTAACTTAAAATTATTTAGATATTTGTCTCACCTCATGTGGACTCACCAAGCATCCCAACACTTGTACATAGATTCCTACACTTTTTTCATACTTGGAGGGGTAGTAAGAGTTTTCCTCCTATCTTCTCACCTCTTTATCCTTCCCTTTATAAAAAAAACTCTTTTGTACATTTCACATAGTGTTATAGTGTATCTTTTTAGGAGGTCTTATCCTTCTCATTTATCTCTTTTAAATAGGAGTTTTATTTTCGCTAGGTTTTCTCATTTTCTCTATTTATGAGATATCTTAATTATACATGAGTACCTCATCAGGTCATATTTTCAAAATTCATCTTTTTAGTGATTATCTTACTCCCTAAGTATCACTTAAGGGGGTGTTTGTGTGAACAAAGGTATCACTAAACTAGTTAACTTTTAGCCTACCTAGTAGAGTCCTATTCACATTACACTTAGGCTCACTTAGAGGTTATTCAAAATTTTGTCTCACCTCATGTGGATTCACCAAGCATCCCAAAACTTGTCAATAGAGTCCTACACTTGTTTCATACTTGGAGGGGTTGTCAGAGTTTGACCCCTACCTTCTCACCTCTTCATCCTTCCCTTTAAAACAAGGCCCTTTTGTACATTTGACATAGTGTTATAGTGTTAATGCTGATTTGGGTGTTGTTTTGAGTTTGCAAGAAAATCTTGGTTATTTCAACAATAAATACCTCTTGATCATCTACAATTGATCTTCAATTCTAGGAGGATAATTGGAGTTGCATGATTCACATTAATATATCAAAGTAACATGTGAGATCAACTTCATTAAATCTAGAGTGGGTGATCCCACAATACTGGTTTACAATTTTTGGCCAAACTAGACACTGAATTGATTTTTTCTAACTAAATCTTCACTTTCGGGCACCTATAGTGGCTAAACCGTGAGGAATTTGAAGATGATGCAAACTAGTGATTTGTAACATTTTTTCTGTAGATTCTAAATAATTTTTTTTTCAAATTTTTTGGAATTAGATTACACTTCTTTTTCCATCTCCTTCAAAGACTAGTTTTTTCAGTAAACACCATTTTTAAGGAGTGATGCTCACCCTACAATGTAACCTTTTTTCCATGAAGGATAAAATTATAATTTTTTCGAATTTAGATTTGTAACTATGATATCTAGTGCATGTAATTGGTTTCATAGCACTTCATTGAATATTTTTTCCTTAATCAAGTTTCGAAGTCAAACCAATTACAATTCAGACATAGGTGGACTGTATACAACATAATTTTTTTTGTATGTATCAATTTTTTATTTTTTTTTGTGTTGGATCAAGGACATCGATATCTAGTGTACTAATATTTTTCATTTTTGTTTTTGATAATATGCTATTTTTCCACATGTGCAGAACAAAGAGCTTGATTTTCGGTGAAAAACCTATGTTTAATCAAACTAAAAAAGCAAATACATAATAAAACCAAAACATATTAAAATTATATTTGTTGGATAGCTCGTTCTGAGGACTACCATCATCTAGTTGGGTCTATGAAGTCTCCTCCATTTTCATCCTCAACTCGAGCTTCGAAGGGAAAAATTCTAGAGATTTTTGGTGCCAGAGGGGGGGTTCAAGCGAACCCCCCTTGGAGGTTCACTCAAACCAAGGTTTGAGCGAACCCCATTTCCACAAAGTTTTCTTTTGATTTTTTTCCTGGGACGTGTGGGGCCCAACATTTAATTGGTTTTCTCAAAGGGGGGTCCTTTTCGTTTGCTCGAACCAAATGTTTGTTTGAACCCCCAAAAACCAATTTTTTTTCCATGGGAGCATTTTTTGCAATTTTCCTTCCTCACTAGAATTGTAAACCGGTTTTGTGGGTTTACCCGAGTGCAAGTTTGCATGTGTAATTGTATCTTGTATAATTAATATTGAATAAAACCTTAACTGCCCCTAGAATTATGTAGGCCATTAGTGAAACAATTTGTTTGATTGGATGGTAACCGTTACTTTTTCCTTCAATCCTTGAACATTGATAGCGTTCATTGGATGAGCCTCAGGTCTTTGGCCTAGAACTTCCTTGGTTGGGCTTAAAGAGCACATTCTAAGCTTTGAATTCTTATGTGGCTTATGAACCTTTCAAACTTTATTCTATTAATTTATTTTCCTCTAGAATTTTTCGTTAATGATATATCAATTGTTGGTTTCAACTTAATTGTGATTGGAGATTTTTTAGTGGCAAATCTTTTCCAATTGGTGAATAGTTCATATCGGCCAATTCAAAATTTGTGAATACATTGCAACCAATGGGGTGGTCAAATTGCTTGGATTTTATGAATTATCAAACCAATGCATTTCAATTCACCATCAATTTATTTTATGAGGCATATGCAATTAATTCTTTCACAATTACAAACTATGTATTTCCAATGGTCTAATTAATATTTTCACCTAGAATTTCGGATGCATATATTAATTCACTCACATATTCACCATATCATTAAAATTTCATTTTGTATAAGGATCCATTTCGCCAATAACATTAAAATTTCACTACATATGATGACCCATTTCACCAATAACATAAAAAATTAATGGTGTATGTGTTTTGACGAGGTTCAGTTCGTCCAACATTTACATGTATCATTTTCTAATTATGAGGGATTCACCAAATTATTGCTAAATCATGCAAAATTCATGCAAAATTCACCAAATATGGGTTGACATAAATACAATTGAAACTTTGATTTATTTTAACACATTTTGTTCAGTTCTGAGCTCTCAATTCAAATCATAGATGAGTTACAACTACAAGGATTGCTGCATTAGTGAGTCAGTGAAAACCTAAAGGTAAATACTCATTTCTTTATAGTTTTATAAGATTATTTATCTCTTTGTTATTCTTACTTAATCCTTATAGATGATATTGAGTAGTGATCTATATTTTATGATTCCTTCTTAAATAAGAAGACATTTTTTTGTAGCTTTTATTTTGTAAGAGATGTTGAGTAGGAACAAGAGTAAGACTCTTGAAAGTAGTGAAGGGAGGTCATCAAAATGTAAAACCATAATTCTGTAATTTGGCAATGTTTGTGTTCCATTAGATCAAGATGGAGCTACAATATCAACACTTGCACCAAATATTAATGAAGAAGGCAATACCTTAGAGGAAGATCACAATGAGTTAATTGACTTAGATGACAACGTTGAAGAAGATGTTCTAGGGGATACCCAAGGTAGTTGCAATGAGTTAATTAACTTGAATGACAATGTGCCAGATGATGTTGCATAGAAGGGGAAAATAAAAGCTAAATAAAAATGGAGTGTGAGTGGGATATGACAAGGAATTTTCAAATTGATTGGGTGTTCGATTACTCATTTATTGACCTAGTGGAGAATGCAAAGAAAAATGAATCTCCAATAGAATACAATTGTAAGATTTGTAGTTGGAAATATAAAAGGGACAAGAAGTTGCAGCTAACACTTGACACTATAAAAAAACATATCAGTAAAGTTTATGAAAAGTAAATCATAAATGGAAAGAAAAAATCAGTGATAAGATGAAAAACAAATGAATAATTTCTTCATGTTAAGCATACCCTCAAATATGATGCACATATAAAGAAAAAAGAAGCTTGTTGAATCTGGAGGTTTAATTCAAGATCAATTTAGAAAGATAATGACAAGAGCACAAATGAAAAAAAAATGTTCAATTGAGTGTTGCTTTTCATATTTTGAATAGAGGGCGTCCTATGAAAGATTACCCAAAATATAATATTTAATTATATTTTTTGTGCATTCCTAACTTTCGTAACACACATTGGTCAATAAACAATGCATGGGTAGGCAAGTTGTCTTGCTGAGGTGCAAAAACAAGATTTACAAGAAAAAATAAAAGAGTCAACCTTTATTACATTATCTTTAGATGAAGTTATAGTGGTAGCTAATACTTCTTGGATATGTATACATGTGTATACTATACAAAAAAATTCCTCCAATCTCATCTACTCTATGTTTATAAAATGAAGAAGAATTCGACATGAAAAAAATTATTTGAAGTAGTTAAGAAATATTTGAATGAAATTGGAAGTATTGATGACTTTATAATTGCCAAAAATTTGACGTGTGTAGGAGTTGATGGAGATTTAGGTAATGCAAGGTCATAGGAATGGTCTTTGTGTAAATCTACAAACCAATTCTTCACCATACATTATTTCCATTTATTGCATGACCCACTGAAATAAAGAAAAAGGATTGTGGGGGTCCTAGGTCCTAAATGCAAAGAACCTAGGATTGAAAGGAGGCCTTTTCCTCTATTTCATTAAAGAGGGAGATCAACAAGGTGAATAGATTGACTATCAACCATAAAGGTGAGCCAATTAGACTTGGATCTCCTTCTTTGAAGGACTGGAAATGGATTGGAATTGAGTTGTCTTTATTAACCTAATTAGAACACGTGACCTAATACATAAAATGCAAGATCTCGACAAATAACAAATTGAAACAATAGTTTGTAGGCATATTTGGAAAGTGCAGGAGATTGTGTACATGTCCTAAAAAATGGTTTTGGAATACAAAAGAGGATTGGGATGCTTAGGGGAGTATGGGTCTTTGATAGGGTGTCCTACTCTAATTTTTTGGTCCTTTGATGACAGATTTGAGCTTTTGATTTCTGTCTACAAAGTTGTCATAATGTTTTTGAATAATTTTGTAGGTGAGTTTTCGTGGCTTGACAAGATTTAGGGCTTTGAATACAACAATGAACAACTTGTCTTCAATATTTCTTCAATCCTTTTCAAACCTATAACTTGCACATTCAAAGAGAGGGAAAGTATTGGGCCATTTAGGGGCTCGCCTCAGTCAAACACCGTGTAAGTGTTTTCACTTCCACAATAGAAAATGTCAATGATAAATAGATAATTGAAAGGAAAGAATGATGAAATCACAAAGTGCTACAACTCACCACCCTTCAATGGATTCCTTGAAGGAATGAAGTCATGCACATCACCTCAAGGTATTGATCTTTCTTGTTTGATTTTCTTGAATGCTTTGGAGACCTACAAAACTGTTAGCCTTTACAAAACAATGATAACATGAACACATAGAATTTTACAAGATGTTGGATCTTGAATTGCTACAATAATGCTTTGAAAGTGCTGCTCTTGACTTTTTCTCAATGTTCATCTTTTCACTTGATAATGCTAGATAGATTTCAAATGATTAAAAGACTAGGTATTTATAGGCATTCTCTAATTTCCTAAGAATTGAATCTTGATAGCCGACATTTAAAATTTAAAATTTGAATGTTACAATGGCCACTTTGATATATTAAAAACTAGTCCTCGGAAAAATAGGGGGACCCATATGGTGTATGGGTCCTAGGACTATTTCCGAGGACACAATGTATCGGGAGAAAAACATTAATTACTTGCATTTGTTCAATGCTTGCAATTTCTTAGAAAGTGGTACAAATGGGCTATATAATGCATAATTTTAGGAAATTAGGGCCACAATTAGGCTCAATAATTTAGGGGGGACAAAAAATAGTGTGAAATTGTCAAGGGTGACAATTTATGACACTACACCCACATAATGAATTTAAAATTTAAAATTGTGAGCAAGTTCCCTTTAGTACCAAAAGTTGAAAATTTAGTCCACAAGCTCTACTCATACTTTTGCCAAAGTCCCAAACGCTTTGAATTTTTTTTAAATTTTATTGAAATAATAACCATAGGAAACAAGATTCTTAAGGATGTTGATACTATATGTATCTCCTTACATGGACCAACACAATGAGGTTTTTTAGAATATCAATCCCTGATTGGAGTAATGTATGAACATCACCACACAGTAGACAAAGATCCTGACCTATTACATAGGTTAAGTGATAGATACACTCTAAATTTTTTTTGGTCTTCTCTCTATGCTAAGGAAATGAACAATCTTGTGAAAAAACCCAAGAAAGAATTTTAAAATATATTAAACTACATAAAGTGATGCATGAACCTTGATAATCTATATCTATTAGATTCCTCATTTATAAGTCCAAAATTTAGAAGCTGGAAATTGATGAAAAATGTGAATAATCATGCTATTTTTTATAGTTTAATGCAAGTAGGGAGTTATGTGTCTTTGTATATGGATTTTAAATACTATTTTACTATGGTTAGAAACTCTAGTAGAGAAGTAACTATTGCAAGGGAATTTTTTAACAACATTGTTAATTTTGTAAGTACTGCTTTAAAAAGAGTATTGTGAGATATCTTTCCTCAAAGATTATAGATTGATTCCCTTGAGATGAACTACTTGAAGCCATGCCTATTGTGTATCTTCAATATCTGGTCAACTGTCAATTAACTTATTATCAAAGGAGGATAAAGACCTTGGTCGATCTTTTTTCCAAAACTTAAAAAATTTAGTGGACACAAAATAAAATAATTATAAATTAGTCTAAGATTATAAAGAAATTAGGGTATTTTGCAACAAATATGAGAGAAAAAATTGATCTCATGGAGAGTCCCTTCCAAGAGTGATCAATAACAAATTTTTGGACAATCTTAAGTCAAAAAAAAAAATTGTGTGATTCAATATCAAAATATTTCAAACTTAACAATTTATGTCAAACTATGATATTGGGGTTAGAGGAGGATGAGAGAGTTTTTAGTGCATTGGGGTTTTTAAAATCAAAGATAAGAAACAAACTAGAGTAAAACTTGGAAAATTTCTTGATGATGTATACAAATAGGTATGATATCCAAAAAATTTCCTTTTGAAAGGGCACTCACAATTTAGAGGTGTTGAACACCCGAAATACTGAGAGGGGGGTGAATCAATATTCCATTAAACCATTCAACTATAAACCATCCAAATATTAAAGCATATTTGACTGCAAGAAAGAATGAATATGTTAAAAAGATCATAACACCATAAGATACATCAACACCAAATTTTTACGTGGAAAACCCAAAATGGGAAAAATCATGGTGAGGATTAGCTCACAATGTAATATATTCATATATAGAATATTACAAGGGCTCACTACTAGGACACACTATCCTAGGCTCACAACCCAAAATAGTTTACAAAATAGAGTATGGCTTACTGCCAAGAGATGAACTAAGATGGAATGCACCTTCCTTGTGTTGGAGTTTAGTTCTGGTGAAACATAGTATATGAAACACTTCTCTGCAAGTGTATACAACACATTTGTCTGTTTATACAATTTCTCACATCAACATCTATCAATCCTCCACTTTCTCTCTCTCCGCTTTCTCTCTACCTTCTTTCTACTTTTTTTTTTGCTTTTTCTCTGCTCTATCTCCCCTCTCTTGATCTCAAAAAGAGTTCACATATAGATACTGTATATAATCGAGTACATCAATTAGGTTGGCCTAATTGGAGAAACCTTATTTCAAATCGAAACGAAGTCTGTTATCCTAAACCTTAGAAATACATTCATCTTTGCATGATATTAGTTGGCATGGACCTATGATAGAACCATATAAGATTCATAACATAAATTTAAACTCCTTAACCCCAATTCATAATTAGGTTGGCTAGTGTTAGACCTAAAACATCAAAACTCCAAACATGTATGCATTTCATCGAACGTGTAACACAAAAACTTGTTAACACATCAAATTATTCTTTAGATGACATAGAGAAACATATCTTCAACACCGTAAAACAAAATAATTGATCCCGAGAAAATGCAGAATGTCCCACATCAATGCACTGTGCATAAACTCACTATAGACTTCAGACTAGACCACTACCATTTATATCTTTTGAATTTGTTCACATAACATCACAAAACTCCAATGTAAGATGCATCTTGCAGTCACAAGCCTATGTAAAAATTCCTATAGAGATATCTTTTTTTGAGGTGAAATCCAGACCAAAACACCAACATACTGAACCAATATATAAGTAGAACACTGTTTTCCATTTTCCAAACTACTAGTACCGTAAAGCCTAGTCAATTGAATTATTGTTAGAGGATGTAATAGATTTTGAGATAGACCATAATGTAAAATTATGAAAGAATCATACAAATTAAGGTAATTCAGACCAAAATACCAGATTAACAAACTTCCATTACTAGAGAAAGTAATGAACTATACAAGTAATGTATAACCAATCTCCCCCTTTATCATTGATGGCAACACATGATATGAAAACCATAAAAAAATCATTCTCAACTTCTTCACTTCTCTCCCCAAAATTTTTTCCAAAAAACTTTCACAAAACTTCTCATTCCCTATTCTTTTCACATCTCCTTCTCTCCCCCTTTGAAATCAATGGCAAAATATAAAAGGTATTGAATGCTTTAACAATTTCCAATACATACTTGAATACTCCCCCTAAGGATTACATCCAAGACAACATCTAAGAGTAATCAACCAGAGGTAGTTGTACCTTGAAGTTTGCTAAGAGTATCTGTCCAAGAGGATTTTCCTTCATTCCAAAATTTCTTTGCTTTTAATAATGCTTTGTATAAATAGTTAAGATCAACAAGGATGTCCTTTCCTTCAACCAAAGTCCTGGGAGTAACATTTGAGTTTAGAATCCTATCAGGAAATAAAAGAACATAATAGACAGGTGTACACTTAATCCTGATTAGATCTCTAAGCATCCCATATTGTTCAATCATCTCTCCTTTCTCCTTATGTGATACAAGATATTCTTCATGGAGCTTTGTTAATCTGTGCCAAGTTTGATCATCTAGATCAAGAGCAGGATTGAAGGTGTTGGAATTATATTTTATTTAAGTATCATTAGTGTCCTCAACAACCTCAAATCTTTCAACAACATCAGGCCATGTCCAACAAAATGAAAATAAACTTATGGCCTCTTCCTCACACTCTTGAACCTCTTTAAGTCTATCAAGTGCAATACAATGTGTAAATTTGCATCTGTCTAAAATTTCCAACAATCCTTTATCTTCAACCCAAGTGACTATATCACTTATAGCTTGAATCTTCAATTCCTTGAATCTATTAGTCAATGAATTTGCGCTTTCTACAATGGACTAAGAAGAGCTGGTAATTGTTCTAGGAACAATATGAAAATGTGCCTTTGTCCTGGCTAGTTGCTTAAGTCTTCTTGGAGCTGGCTCAACCCGAGCAACTAATGCATGAACCTAAGTGACTTATCTCTTTTCTTTGGAGGAATCCATTGATTTACCAAAGTCAGACTCAGATTTCTCAAGAATTTCTTGCGCTTTTTCAGTGTAGGTGTAACGCCCCGCCATAGAACGCCAGAGGACATGTAAAAAGACTTAATAACGAAGCATTTTTTTTAAAAGTAAGAATTAACAAAGGAATGTTTATCATAACTTAACATATAAACTAACCTAAGTCCTCTAAGGCTCCATGACTACGCTACTAACATATCTATCAACCAAGCTAACAAGAATCATTTCATTAACTACAATGATAATATGAGTTAACTAACAAGTAAAGCTCATTTTAATTCACCATATTATAAGATCCTGCATTAATCACTTCCATAACATGTCATCAAATAAATAACATTTAAGATAATTTCAAATAACTATCATATAAAAAATACATCACTTAACAATTTCCATTATAAGAGAGTTCATCACTATCTACAACATTACAAAGTTTGCAAAAATGCTTCCCTAAATACAATTGGGAAGACTACATCAAATTACAATAAATAGTTCGACTGATTTACAAGTCCAATACATATACATGAAAGACTATCTTCTCGAATGAGAACATGAACTGGGATCTGCTACACCAAGTACACCCTCCACGCACACAAACAAGCAACAAGGAAACCCAATGGATGAAAAAGCACCAACCTCTCGACCATGTGGAACCCTAAGGTCCACCCCCCATGCTAGGAGATAACATAAGGTCCCACCACAAACAAATAGTCAAGAAGACAACATGATTGTTGGCCTTGTCATTGCACCAAAAGATCAACCTGTCAATGCCCGATACAAGCTTCAGTTAAGATCCATAGGAGGCAGTTAGACCATGTCACAAACCAAAGCATTGTGCTGCAAGGAAGACCAAGGGACACACCATCTTGCAACAATCCCCACAACACAAGTGAGGGGTTTGAACCTGTGATAAGCTCTGATACCAATTGTCGGCCTTGTTGCACCAAAAGATTGACCTGTCAATGCTTGATACAAGCTTCAATTAAGATCCACAAGAGGTGGTTAGACCATGTCACAAACCCAAGCATTGTGTTGCAAGGAAGACCAAAGGACACACCATCTTGCAACAAAGATAACATACACAATAATATACATGACTCCAACACAACACTACAACAATATTAACATCACATACAACACATACATCACTTCCAGAGGCATTCACACAACAAAAGTGGGAAAAAACATAACTAGGGAATGCTAGATTGTAATAGGGAAGAGTGTCATTGCATGGTGCTGGCATGGGTTGTCTTGGTAGTCTCTCACTAGACCCCAAACCCCAACTATGGTTGTCCTAGTAAACCTCTCACTAGGTCCTGGCCCCATAGGGTGACACATGCGGAACCAAAATTTCTTTCATGAGGACAAGGATGTTGATCTTGCCAATCAGGCCTTCCCAACCCATCCTTAGCCTAAATGAGCACTACAGGCATGGGTGAGGCATTAGTTATAGTGTTTAATGTGTAATCTACCCATCCCCCTAATTCATTATTTAGGTTATCATTGGATTAAGAAACTCTTCAATGGGTTGTCCTAGACACCACTTTGGGTTCAGACCCCCATTCAGAGCCACTTCCCCTACTTGCAACTAGTAAACCCTACAACAAGCAAGGTATTACCATCTTGCACACTAACATAATCATATGACTCCAAACACTATGCAAGGTAAAGACCCTCTTGCACACATAACATAATCATAAGAATCAGTACAACACATAACATTGCCCAACCACTTGAAAAGTGAAACCAGCAAAAGAACCACACATACAAAAAATACTCCCCCTTAAGCCTTTGGAAGACAACCTTAACAAATTTACACAATGACGCCCTCTTTTAAACAATCACCAAAACATCCCATTTTACAATAACCAACATAATAAAAGCAATCACTCAACTAATATAACGTAAAATACATTATTTCCACATTCCATTTTACTCATACTTAGCCACTAAATTCACTCATTTAAATAAACCTATCTAAATATAATTAAATCAATTTCTTTTCATTTCTATTTAAGTTTCCAATTCACTAATTGCATTCTCAATTAATCACAAGACAAAAACAATCTTTTTCTAACACCATAATTTATATACAAGTATACATATACATATTCATATATATATATATATATATATATATATATACCAATACCAATACTCAATACTCAGCGAGTGCCAAAGTGGGGTGCCAACAAGGTGTTCAAGGAGAGTACTTGGGGTGCTCCAGGGTGAGTACTAGGAGTGCTCGAGGGTGTGTAATAGGGGTGCACCAAGGTGTACCAAGGGTGCACCAGGGTTTAGGATAGGGTCTAGGATAGAGTTCCAAAATGTGGAACTAGATATTCCATCACCACAACAAAGTCTAGGGATGGAACCAAATGAGGATCATCATGATATTTGAAGGATGTGGGATTATTCTAGACTAGGTATTATGATGGTTTCTCAAGGATAAAAATGGGTAGACCATAAGTGGTAGTGGTTTCCCAATCCAAAAGTGGTAGACAATAAATTGGAGTGAAGGATCAAAAAGTTGGTCCAAACTTCAACTATTTAGGAATCGAAAAAATAACTTATATAGGTGAATAAGAGTATCCTACTACTTTTTGGAATAGTATTATAAAAGGTAAGCTTCCTCCCCCAAGAAAAGTGTCATGGTGGAGAGATCCAAGAAGGAACATAACTAGAAATCAAAGAGAAAGGTGATCATGGAAGGGGAAGGGGCGTTATTGTAGTGAGGAGTGGAGTTGTGTTCAGAGGAGTGGAGTAGAGTCTATAAGCATTCTAGAGGAGTTAGAATTGAAGTTCTCAAGAGGGGGACCTGGATCTTGGAGTGGGTAAGCCTCAGGTTGAATACCGCGAGAGGGATAGGGGAGCACTAAGGGGAGTAAAGTGAGTTTCAAAGTGACTTGGAGTTATAGGGTTTGGAATTCACACAAAGAGCTAAAACCAAGGGTGAGGTCAAGAAATGTGTGTGGTGAAAACTACAAAGATGAGATAGTTAGGAAAGGTTCAGATGGTCTCAACTTTGAGAAAGAAGAAGAATAAGGAACCAATATTCCTAGCTGCACTACTTGGAGGTTGGGATGAATTGGATGAGGTGTAGGAGAAATCCATCTTGAAAAAAGTAGAGGACACCATCATAGAATTTGAGGATGTGATGCTAGTGAAATTTCTTGCACAAGTTCCACCAAGGAGGGTTGTTGATCATAATATTGAGCTAGAACTGAGGGCAAGGCCTCCAGTAGAGGCACCATACAGGTTGTTTGGTCCATAAATGGTCACACTTAAGAAGTAGTTGGAGGAATTTCTTGAGGCGAGGTACATTAGACCATCTTGTTCTCCATATAAGACATTGAGGTTATGTGTGGATTTTAGGGCCCTCAACAAGTTGACCATAAAGAAAAAATATCCCCTACCTATTATTGTAGACTATTGTGATCACTTTTCTGGGGAAAGAGTTCTCAATAAACTTTATTTGAAGCAAGGTACTATCAAGTTAGGATAAAACCTAGGGATGAAGAGGAAGTTGCATTTGTGACTAGGTATGGTTCATACAAGTTCATGGTGATACCCTTTGGGATTTTCACAACACCATGTACATTTTTCACACTCATGAACAATGTGTTCAAGCCATTATTGGATAAGTCTATAGTAGTGTACTCTGATGACATATTGGTCTACAACAAGAATATGGAAGAGCACTAACAAAACTTGGTAGAGGTTTTTGAGTTACTCCGAGAGAACAAGGTTTATGTCAAGAAAGATAAATGCACATTTGCTTAGGAAGAGGTGCACTTATTGGGGCACATAGTTGGAAAAGAGAAGATTCATATAGATTTGGAGAAATTGATAGCAATAAGGGATTGGAAGCCTTTGCAAAATGTCCATGAGTGAGGCAGTTTCTAGGTTTGGAAAACTACTTAGAGGGTTGTTGAGGGGTACTCTAAGTGTGTTATCTCCCTAAAAAATATTCTCAAGGATAGAAAATGGAAGTGGATAGAAAAGTGCTAGGAAACTTTTGAGACACTCAAGGAGAGACTCACTACATCACCTGTGTTGGTATTTCTTGATTTCACAAGGGAATTTGAGGTGCAAAGTGATGCTTCAAACTATGATATTGGAGGGGTGTTGATACATGATGGACACCTGGTAGCTTAAGAGTCAAGAAAGCTGAAAGATAGGGAAAAGAAACCTTGCCCATGAGAAGGAGATGATTGGGATCATCCATTGTCTCAAAACTTGGAGACAATATCGTTTAGGGACTCAATTTGTAGTGAAGACAGACTATTTCTTCAACCTATTTTAAGACTCAAGAAAAGTTGACTCCAAATCAGGCTAGGTGGCAAGATTTCTTAGCAGAGCTTGATCTTGAGGTCCTCTACAACCTAGGAAAGAATAATTTTGTAGTGGATACTCTCAATAGGAAGGCTCGATCAACTATGGTGGAAGAAGTGGTGCCAGAGGTAGATCCAGGGGAGAGCCACATGGTATTGTCCAATGAGGTATTGTATTCCATCAAGGAAGGATTGGAGATGGACCTTCAAGTAGCAGTGCTCTTCAAATAGGAAAAAGAGGGAAGGACTCAAAAGTTCAGTGTTAAGGATGGATTGTTGGTGTTCACCCAAGATAGAGTCTATGTTCCCAAATGGAAGAATTTGATGAGGGATTCACTCAATGAGTTTCATGATAACATGTGGGCTGGGAACCTAGGGCAGAAGAAGACCCTCACATTGCTTGAAAGGGGCTTATACTAGCCAAAGATGAGGCAAGATTTTGATGAGTATGTTAGGATATTTCTCATATACCAACATGACAAGGTTGGGACTAGGCCTCTAGAAGGTCTACACTAGCCCCTAACCATACTAGTTAGACCATGGGTAAGTGTGAGAATGGATTTTGTAATAGGATTGCTTGAGGTGAGTGTGTTCAACAATATAATGGTGGTTATTGACATATTATCAAAGTATGCCGTATTTGTACCATGCAAGTTACTATGCAAGGCAGAGGATGCAACATACCAGTTTTTGAAGAATGTTGTGAAGTTTTGGGGTGTTCCACTTAGCATCATTAACGACATGGATGCCCACTTTACAAGTGTGTTTTGGAAAGAATTGTTCAAGATAACAGGAAAAAAGTTGCTATTGTCTACTAGTCATCACACAGAGACAGATGGGAAGATTAAAATGATAAATGGAAATTTGGAAGATTATCGTAGGCACTTTGTTTGGTCAGACCAATTCAATTGGTTGGGCTTATTGGATTGAACACAATTTAGTTACAACATGCAGAAGAGTGCATCGAGTCGGTTTCCTCTGTTTGATTTGGCTATAGGACAACAACCATTGAATCCTCATATAGTGATGAGTGGATACTTTGGACAGTGTCTAGATACAAGGGATAGATTGAGAGATTGGTAGGATCGAGTTGATTTTACAAGACACAACTTGGTCAAAGTTGCAAAAAGAATGAAGTATGTAAAAATTGGGAGGATGCATATGCATTTCAAGGTTGGTGACTTTAATATGGATCCAATTTAGTTTAGACCACCC
The DNA here is from genome assembly GCA_007258455.2 of Sequoia sempervirens. Lineage (NCBI taxonomy): Eukaryota > Viridiplantae > Streptophyta > Pinopsida > Cupressales > Cupressaceae > Sequoia > Sequoia sempervirens. The sequence goes on from VDFB02000015.1 coordinate 58,990,448, forward strand.
AAGGGGTTGAGTCCAACATTGGCTTGAAGGTATGATGGGCCTTACACAATGAGAAAAGAGAATTGGTAAGGTTGCATATAAATTGAAGTTGCCATAATTTTTAAGGGTACATGATGTTTTCCATGTCGATTAGCTCCATTCATAGCATGAGGATAAAGAGGAAAAAAATAGGAATTTTCCAACAAGGGGGCCAAATAATGTCTTGGACAAGCTAGACTTGGAGGTGCAGAGTGATTGTTGTTAGGGAGAGAATATTTTGAAATAGGAAGTGGAAGGAATTATTGGTTCATTGGCAAGGCCAACCCAGGGTATATGAATCCACATGGCAAAGATTTGAGAGTTTATGGAAGTATGAAGATAATGTGTTGGAGTTCTTGGGAAAGAGCTCCACCACTCCCTTTTGAGTACTCATGAAGATTTGGGTGCCTCGACATCAATTTTAGGGATAGTGGTGTCAATGTCGAGGGTGTTGCCTAATTTGGAGTGGGTGAGGATATAAGGGGGTGTTGTTTCTTAGAGGAGGAGTTCCAAGTATGGGACCTATAGCACTAGGGCATGCCAGTCTAGTGGGGTGCACCAGGGTAACAGGTACTCCAAGAGGGAGCATGCCAATCCTAGGAAAGGGTGTACCAAAGTTCCAAGTTAGTCCCAAAAAGTGGGGCTTAAGGAGTGACCAAAACATGCATGGGACAGGGTTCCAAAAGAGTGCCAAAAGAGGGACACCATCAGAGGTCCAAAATGATGTGGCAATTTGAGTGCCAACATGGGGCACCAAAATTGGTACTATTACTAATAACGATACCAATAATTGGGGAGTTCCAAAAGGGGGCACCAACATGGTGTTCAAGAAGAGTACCAAGGGTGCTCCAGGGTGAGTACTAGGAGTGATTTAGGGTTTGTACTAGGGTGTGCTCTAGGGTGTGTACTAGGGGTGCACTAGGGTTTAAGGTTTGGAATAGCTCATTATACAAGGTAAGATTCTTCCCCCAAGAAAAGTGTCATGGTGGAGAGATCCAAGAAGGAACACAACTAGCAATCAAAGAGAAAGGTGATCATGGAAGGCGAATGGGCATTATTCTAGTGAGGAGTGGAGTAGAGTCTACAAGCATTATAGAGGAGTTGGACTTGAATTTCCCAAGAGGGGGACCTAGATCTTAGAGTGGGTAAGCCTTGAGTTGAATACCACGAGAGGGATAGGGGAGCACCAAGGGGAGTACAATGAGTTATGAAGTGACTTGGATTTATATGGTTTGGAAGGAACATGAAGAGCTAAAATAAAGGGTGAGGTTAAGAACAAGACCACAACTTGAAGATGTGTGTAAACCTAGGCGTGGGGACTTGTATTGGGTTCAAGGGAAGGACCTAGGGTAGTGACCAAAAAAAGAGTTGAAATTGAATGTAGATAGGGCTAGGGTTCATTTTACAATCAATAAAGCTATCCATTTACATTACACCAGTGTTGCACTATTTTGTGTGTATAATTGGATTGCATTGCATTGTGTAAATAAGTTTACATTGCTAGTCAGTTCTATTGTGAATTGGTATTTTGGTGTGTATAGGTTTTGATATTGGGTGTGTTGAGGCATAGTCTGACACTCTTGGGTGCACTTGATTCCCACAGACAAGTGAAGAAAAGAGTTTCAGTAGTGCTTTTTAAATGATCTTTTTTGAAAAAATATTTTTTTAAAGATTATTACTTGACTCATACCAATCCTGATATAGTGTTTGTATAGGCGCTCGTATGATTGTATAGACACTACACAGTTCGTACAATTGAGAGGGAAGAAAAATATCTAAAGGATTGGGGCAAAGTGTTTTGAATTTGATAATTTATCAATCAATATTTAGGTTCTTAGGTCTTTTAGACATGATGATAGGGTTAGATTTGACCTAAAATGCTAAAAAATTGTAGCTACCGTCTAGATTTGACAATCACCTCCCAACTTGAAAATCTTGTAGATATGGCCTCATATGTATAATCTGGACAAAAAAAGGATAAGATAATTTTTTTGGACACATTAAATTTAATGGTGAGTTCAGATTTGTACCAATATACTCCAATATGAACTCGCAATACAAAATCACAAAGAGGAACCCCCATAGAAAATGATATTTCAATCAAGTTTTTTGATTCTTCAGGTCATCATTTGATGCAAGAGAGAAACATACTCAAATTTCAAGATGCATCAATATTTTCACTCAAGATCTTCCAAAAATACTAACCAAAGGAACTCAAAATTCTTTGAGACGATGTAAGATTTGGCTATGGAGATAGCCACCTAAGATATAAAAGCCTAATGGAAAGAACAATGAAATGAGAAGATAAATATGACAAGAATAAATCTTATTCCTATCAAAGAGTTTAAATAGAATGATTGTGTACAATGTACGAGAGGCCCTCGATTATGTAGGCCAAGGTGAGACATATGACTACATAAGTTTAGAAAAAGAGTCTTAATCTTATGTTATGATACATAGAGTGATAAGTATCATGTGTGTACCCTAAGTAAAATTAACTAGACTAGTGTGAATAAGAACTAAGAGGTAAAACAATCAGGTAATATCCTTGTTCAAACTAACACTACAATTTCCTTTGATATCTCCCCCAAAAAAATTATGCAAATATATTTTCACATTTATATATATTTGTACATATGCTAATTTAATATAATTATATATATTATACACAAACATAAAGATACAAATATATGAGAATATAATCATATTCTTTATTAGAGAGGATTAAAAAAAATACACCATAAAGATTCTAGATAACTTTAAAAATATAGCACACCAACCAAGACTCACTTCCTCCATACTTGATGAGTTAATAATCATCCATGTGATCATCTTGAATAAGCTGAAGAAATTATTTGGAAATATCCTGTTTCAAATCCCCCAGTTCAAAGCATTGTAGTTACACCCCCTTGAAAATTCCATTTAGCAGAACAATCAACTACCTTTTTTTATTCTCTAGGAATATGAACAAAGACAATTGAGTCAAAATTTGTGGCCAATATGAGAATTTTTTTAGCCACCATAACTAATCTCCAAGAATATTGAACATTTCTTTTATTCTGAATAGACCATAATCATGGATTCTATTTCACATATAACCCTTTTCTAACTTTTAGCATAAGATCTTTCCAAAGCCATAAGATTGGCCAAAGATTCTATTTGATTTTTAGAATGTCATCGCATTTATGTAGAGAAGAAGAAATGAACCAATCCGTCACTATCTTAGGCAAATCCACCAATCCCTACATCACCCAAATTACCTCGAGAGGATCCATCCATATTGGTTTCAAAGAATCCACACTAAGTAGGAGACCACTTTCCAATCTTGTTCACCTTCCTATAAGTTTGGGCCCAAATGCTAGCTCTAGCTTGGGAGATAAAGGATGAGTAACTTTAGAATATTTTCCAAACACAAGTTACAAGAGTAGAGAGGCCCCTCATCTTTGAATTTAGCCTCAATAGTTTGACTAAGCATACTTTTAATCTAATTCCAAACCTATAAAATTAAGCCTTGATGCTCTTAGAAAATTTTGGTTATGCTCCTCTTCAAAACCTTTTGGTGACGTTTGGATTGAAACTACCTTGATTGTTTGTTTGGATTTTGTTGAAGGTTTTCAATTCCTTTCAAAACCCATTTATGGTTCGTTGCTTCGATCAAAATATTTGATGGTCCTTGGTGGTTTTGTTCACCTTTTATTTGTTTTGATGGTTTTTATCCCTCTTTTTGTGAGACTTGTTTTATTTTTCTTCTTGGTTGCTTTGTAATTGGGTTTTGGCCCTTCTCGTGTTTTTACCTTAATCAAAACAATATATATACGCTAAGAACTAAAAAAAATACACACATGAATAACATGTGGAGGGTACAAATGTGCCAAAATACTCAATATACTCTCCAAACAAAAAACATTAAAAATAATACATATCAATTGATTTTCCAATGTGAAAGTTGATTCAAATAAATACTTCACTCAAGGATAAGGATGTAATTAGTCCTCTACATCCGAGAATTTAATTAGGTTAGAGTAAACTCTTAACACCCAACTAACCTATTTGACTCGATATAGTTTTACTCACAAGTTACCCTTTTTACTCAATATACTAACCAGGATTATAAATGTCACATCCTGGCTACTAAATACCCCCGATTTTGGGCACATAACATAACAACCCTCAACATGTTTTGCCCTCAAATGGTGGGAAAGATAAACAATATGAGTTTTTGAAAATTATAATCAACTATTCCCATTCTTCATTCCATCAATCCATCCATATAATATCTTAGATGGTGGTCTTTGGGGAAATATGCTCTAAGAGTTATTGTTTCTTTTTTATCATTTATGCCCATGGTGGTTAATAATTTTTAAATTGTTTATGTTCTTCCTTTGATACCTATCATATCCATATCTAATGCGCCTTTGATATTCCATGCAATGTTTTCATGGTCACTGCTTCTAATGGTCAAGTAGGTGATATTCTAAAAACCTTTGTGGGCATAACCTTCTATTTCATTCCATTTGACTCTTCTTGGACATGTTGCTTTGCTACTTGAGTAGATGCAGAGTTTGAGCTTCCTTAACAATCAAGCAACTTCTCATCATGCTCTTCTCCATTTCCTTGTGCTCTACACATTGTTCATATTGTAGGGGATTTTTTCCTAGTTCATACAAAACACATTTTATAACCTTAATTAGTTCCTTATGCGGTCGGTTTGATTATTTGGTTAGCGTTTCAAAGTTATATATTAATCTACTTTAAGCTTTCTTGCATTATAACAGATTCTTTACATTGACACTAAAATCAGAAATCAAACTCTCCTTTCCTTCTCCCTCTTGAAGAAAGGATTAAAACAAAACTTCTGTTGCCTTTTCCCATCATGGGCATGAAAGGACTGAGTCCTATTTGATCACTCCCTACTAATCTTACTTCTTTAAGGAATTCCATGTTAAAAATCTGATTCCTGTAAGGATTTTTGTCTTGTTGAGTGTAGTTTTGTGATGGCTGAAATATAAAATTAGATGATAAGTTGCTATTTTCCTGAGGGAAGAGGGCTTTGACATTAAGAATAAAGAAACACTAAACCTGGATTTTGTTTGAAGGATTACAAGTAGAACGTCAAACTTTTAAATTTAGTAAAATGATTTTATAACAGTTTGTTTTGCTCTTTTAGAGTATACTATTTTCAACTGAGGGTAAAGCTTTGGGAGAAGAAAAAATGTGCAGTAAAGAGCGTCAAATCGAAGGCATACATTAAGCTCAATAAAATGTATTTACACAACACAATTGGTGCACAACACAAACTCAACCTTAAATATTAGGTTTAACACCTCTAGATTCCATGTGTTGAAGGAAAGTATTTCAACTTTTTCTAGAAACTCCAGAGATTTCAGCGGCCGAATAGCAGTGTAAATTTAAAGAATCAGAGTTAAACACAATGCAAGGTGGTCATTTTCCTATCTCAGAGTGGAAAATTTAGGCATATTGGGAAACTTGGATATCGGGTAGGTGAAGAATTAATTTGCAGTGACCCACATTGATATTGATTCAACTGGTGGCGGCGAGCACTGGAGGGAAATTTATGCGTGAACAGGCCAACTTATTGCTATTTTTTTGATGGCGTGGGAGTTTTCATTTGCCAGCATACAGACAATGCATTTGACACCTTTCATGTACGTCATCAGAAATCTAAAAAGATACAGTTGGAAATGACATCAATCGCGTATCTCTCGAAAATCAAAATGTCTGTTTCTAGGTGAATGCTCAACTTTAAAATTATTTGCTGTAGTTAGAAAAAAACAAAGATTTATATTCCTACATTGCATAGTCATTAGTTCATCGTATATAATTCGGCTTGGATTTGCTAGGCCTACACCTGTTACGAATTAATGAAGATTTATATTCCTCATCTTTTTCTTCCACTTTATCTTGGATCTTTTATCTACAACAGAAGCAACATATGAAGAACATGTCAGAAATTGAGTAGTCACCTTCCTAGGTACAAATGCAATCCTTATTATTATTATTATTATTTATTATGCATTTTCTAACAACTAAAACACGTGTTTAAAGAATTTACGTCAAGCGTGCAAATTGGATCACAAAAATAAAAAAAACTGACAATTTATCCCTATTTGAATTGACATTTCTCTATAGAAATGTTGTCCGTCATTAGATCTCTCGCTTTTTATTATTTTATGTTTTGTCATTCACCGTTTTTTCCCGACTTGACTGATTGAATACGAGGATTTTCAAAATCATTTTTCTCATCTGCAACTTTTAATGGCTTACTTTAGCATTTAATATATTCTCCGGATAGTGATGTAGTATATGTTTAATGTTTTAAAACTTACTTTATATGGAAGTCTTATTTCAGTAGTTAGTTGAAAAGGACACTATTTTTGTCTCTAGAAAAAGTGCTAAAGCACTCATGATTAACTATATAATATAATAATATGTTTTTTTAATAATTTATATTATATAATTGATATAAAATCAATAATAAAAAAATATTATTATAAAAGTTTGATTGTGTAAAATAAATATATAATTGAATATATAATATAAATATACAATTTTAAAATGTTGTGTTATATTAACAATATATTTAAAACTTTATATTATATAAAAAATATGTAATATATAATAATACATCATTATTATATAATTTTATAATAAAAAATATAAATATTAAATATTTGATATATTTACAAATTTTTTTATCTTTCATTAAAATATGGATAACGTATTAAAAAAATGTATTTCATTTTGTGGAAAGATTAGAATTAACCCAACATTCTTAATATTTGTAAACATGGATCATAGTTAATTGTGATGAACAATCGATAACCTACAATTTACCTCACATTCTTTACATTTGTAAACATGGATCACAGTCAAATGTAACTCATAATTGGCACATGAAAATTCAATTCACATGCTTAAAATTTGTAAATGTGGATCATAATCAAATGTAATGCATGATAGGCATATTGCAACTCAGTTGATATATTAAAGGTTTGTTAACATGTGAGATGGTCAAATATACCCCATCATCAATACCATACAACTTTCATCACATTCTCGAGTTTTTAAACATGGAATATAATTAAATTGGTACCATACATCATGATCCATTGTTTTAAAATTTGTAAGTGTGAATCATTCTTAACCCTTGATCTTTCCTTGATCCATGTGATCTTTGATTTTCATCCATTGATGAGAATCCTTGATCCATGTTTCACCCTCCTTTTTCATCTTGACCATTGATAGATCAAATCAATCTCATCCATTGATTTTTCATTTGCTTTCCTATAAATAAAGCACTATTTGGAGAGAAAGGGATCCATCTTTTAATAGAAAAACTTATGTTGTTGAAACTCACACACATTTGCATACTCCAATTGCTATCATTGTCTTTGAGGGCAATTAGATTTTGTCACATCCATTTGAGAGCATTTGCTTCAACACCATCCAAGATTATTTCATCAAAATGGGATTGGGAAAGGGCTGAATTCCACACTCAAAGCAGCACCAATCCCCCAATGGGATGAGGTTTGCTGAGTTTAATTAGGATTCTTTGTGCAATTTGAGCTTTATTTCAAGTTTTAATGGCTTCCTAGTTTAACTTTGCAAAAAAATCATTGGGAATGTAACTTGATTTAGCTAATTACATTGTTTTAAATTGCTTATTACAATCATGTTTAGCTTAGTTAAGATTTTACATCCACACTCACCCTTCTCTAAAAATTGGTCATCTCCCATTTGACTTGTATATTCACAACCCTCTGAAATAGGGCTTTTTGGAGATCTTTTCCTCATCTTCTTGGCTACAAAATATCTTCTGAATCTAATTTAGAAGTGGTAGAAAATATAATGACTATATAATTGGCACGTTTATATCTTCACTAGGGGAATCCCCCTCTGATCCTAAATTTGTATCAATCATAACAACATCCTCTTTCTGCTTTTTATTTGTGCCTCTCATTGGCTCCTTCTTCCTGAGACGATTAGAATGCCTCCTGGATTATGTGGGATTCATGTGCCCTCTTGCAGGTACAAAAGAATAAGCTCCACTCTTTCTCTTTTTACCTTTTGGAGGCCTCTTAGAAACTATAGAGAAGGGGGATTTTCTACTCATGAGTTCTCTTCATTCAGAGAGCCTCACGAGTCGAACTTCCCTAAACTACCTAGGAACAACGCGAGAGTTCTAGAATCATAAAGAGCAAGTCACAAAGATTTTCTAGACAAACTAACAAGCTCTCGACCAAAGGACGACAACGTGGAATACAAACAACAACGCAGTGTGCTGGCATCCCAGAGGCACGTTGGCATCTCGTACATACCAAAAAGCAAGAATATCACAGAAAATGATAAAGTGGCTACTTGCAATCCAATTACTAAGAACTTCAAAAGTACTGGAAAATAACATAATGTGATAAAGCTAAAATAAAGTAAAATAGAAATGATAAAGAGAATAAGAGATAGAAAGGAAATGCTCACAACCATGCAAGTGATGAAGCCTCCAGCTAGTAGATATCTTCAACACCTACGTCTGTAAGATCTGGAGAAAGTGTTAGGGCTGTATAGGGGTTTGCCTCAATCAAACCCTCGTTTTGGTGTTCCCACCTCCATAGACAACCAGATAGATAGAGAGAAATGAACCAAAATGGACAAAGTGTGTGGTGAAAGCAAAACCTACTTTAGGAGTAGAACCCACACCACAAAATATGAGTGATAAAAGAAAACCCCACTCGAGGAGGAGAACATGTATCACAAAGTAGAGATGCAGATGATAGGGGATATGGAATCCCAAGATGCTCACAAGCAAAAGATAAGGGAGATAGAGCTGCAAGGCTTAAGGAAGCCAAAGCGGGAGAGCAAGGACAAAAGAGAGGGTTATGAGAGCCAAGATAGCTGCAAAGAGTTTTGTGAGAACGTGAGAGTGCTTGAAGCTACTATAACAAGTTGTATGGAGTTGTGCAAGCAAGATAACAAGAGCAAGAGAGGAGGAAAAGGCAGGAGCCAAAGCTGGAGAGGAGCTAGAAAGATTCAGAGAGAGAAAATGAGGTGAAAAGATAACATTTAAAGAGAGAAGAGAAGCAAAAAGAAGCTTCTCAGGTGGTTATAAGGAATCACAAGCCGTTACCACTAACAAAAGTAGATGACAAGTGGAAAACATGCTTTAAACTGGTCATTTGAACGTTGAAACGTCACTGGACACTAGCGTGGAGCGTAGACATCCGTGTGGTGTGCTAGTGTCTAGATACGTCACGCTACAAAACAACAAGAATGGGAAAAGCGCAAGGTTTGACACAAAGCTGACATGTGAGGGTAGCTACTAAAAAGGGGTGTTGAGCATCCTGAGAAGGGAAAAAGGCTAATGCAGGGGATAAAATGACACTACACAAGATGCTAAGGGAGTGGACACTAAAGTGGATACAAAAATGTATGTGAAATTGCAAGGGGTGCAATTTTATGACATTATAGAAAGATGGGTTTTTGGCTTGCTTTTTGTTGTGGGTTGCTCAATAGAGGCTGTAGATTGTGTTTCTTGCATACCCTACTCTTTTGGTTCTTTTGTGCTATAAGTAGGTGTTGTAGTAGGGGAACCAGAGGGTATTTCTCCCTTAGGAGCAGCCATAGTAAGCTCTTCCATTCTTTGTTCTTGACCTCTGTTTTCTTCATTAGGCATTTCAAGAATGTTATTGATGTACTACAATTGAGAAAATCTTCCCATGATACATTTAGGAACTAAACCCTAAGGTTCTTTTTTACCAGTAATGTAACCAAACAAAAATGAGACAATGCTGACTGGTTTCATTTCCTTTTATACTCAAAAGACATTCGTTTTAACAGGTTATACAAAAATTTGGGAACATTTACATGCCTGCCATGACATAGATTACTTAACAATTTAAAATGGATTGCATACAATAATGATTGTCTCCCATCACATGTTAAGTCAACCATGACAAAAGCCTTAGTCAACCATCAGAAGTGGGAGGAGTGGGTGGCCAGGTAAGGTTATGGAGACAGAGAAATTCAATCCCACGATCTCCTAAAAACTAGCAAGAGGAGATTTGGACGAAGGAGGGGAAAAATTAAACAGTGAAAAAAGAAGAGAAAGGTAGGAAATAAATCAAGAAGAACTGGTAGAGGAGGAAAAATCAGGGGTTTGAAATGTTGTTGCCAAATTTTCATCACCAGTTTCACAGAGAAAAGAGGTAATGCAAAACCCTTATTGATGTTGCTTGAAATCGAATAATCCTTTCTTCATTTTTGCATATATGTTATGCATTTGTATGAGCTAGTGTTCATATGATTTTTTTTTTGGTCATTTGTATCAAACCAAGATAGCTAAGCTGGGGTCGAAGCCATCACAACAATCTTATGTTATGATATGCTTTGCATGTGTGGGTATCAGCTAAATCCCTTGTCAGGTTATACTTGTATACTCATCATTTAGATGGTCGAGGTAATTCAACCAACCTGTGTAATGTATTGTTTTTTTATAACCTCTGTGAAGTAATGTATTTTCTTGCATGAAAACTTTTGGTGATCGGCTTTTATTGTTTCATCACAACCCTATGGTGCCATGCCTTATGGCTGAGTGATACATATCGCTAATGGTTTCCAATAGAGAATGGCATGCATCATTCAGATATATGTATATGTTAACCGTTCCACCTTTTCAATGGTTAACCGTGGAAATGAACATGCATGGTTGAGCTAAGGCCATTACTCCTATTTGTTGGTTTCACTCACCGTGCTTTGTAAAGGTTAAACTGTGAAGAATGAAGTATCGTTCTATGGAAACTTGGGCTGAACGATTACATCGTTCAATGATACTTTTCAAACGAATGAACCAACGTTCATGTATTTTTTAAATGTTAGCAGATACTGTAAAACAATATTCAACTTTTCTATGGCCATGAGATATAGAATCCCTTTGGGATTATCATGCAATTGTTAGTGTATGCGTATATGTATATATACGCATAATTTCTTGTGTTAAATGCTATTGATTTACTCCAGTGTTTTATCCAACGTCGAAGAATGAACCACTATACTATTTGATATATGAGATATGTTTTGGGTGCTTCTAATTAAATGAAGACCCACCGTAGCTTAAATGTTGTCAATATATAATGAAGACTGTGTTATGGAATTGGTAGCATGTTATCCTCTTCATGATAACATGCATGTTGATCGCCTTACCTTGAAGTGGAAACTCATTTGATAGCTCATATCAGTTATGTTGATTTAATATTCTTTTATGAAATGTTGAAATGGAAAATCTAAAAATTGAACATCAAACATACATGATTAACCTGAAGTAGACAACCCAAAAAACAAACAAAATTGGAATTTATTGAATGTATTCTTCCTTTCTGAATGAACTGATATTTCCTTGGCAATGATTAATAGGAAAGTCATAAATGAATCATTTTGGTTAAATGTCTATGGTTAAATGTCTCTGAATTATCAAATGATGCATTTGAACAAGTTGATGTATTTTTTTGAATATGGATTTCCTGTACGTAAGGATGATTTTTTTATTCAAAATGTATACACATTCTCCAAATTTGTTCACTATAGGTATATATATGTGCACATGCATAAATGCTTCATTTATGCACATGCACATACATGCGGTATACCTTCTAATTCATCTTGATTAATCTTTGAATAAGATTTTTAGAATTTATTGCATAGAAAGGAACTATAATGATATAACAGTATGGAATCGCAACATGTCAATGATTAACTATGATGGATGAATGAACGGTTATACCTGATTTAAAATGACTTGTTTATGGACATTCAATGAAATGAAATGATACATGAATTCAATGGTAGACTATAGCACACTAGAATATGTTGCTAGTAGATGGTCTAAAAGGGAGGGATACCCCTTTGGAATGATAAGGTTTTCTTCCGGGAATGGGTGCCAAAGAGTGTAGATTTTCTTTTCCAAATCTAACCAGAGTTGCATTTCATGCAGCATGAGCTTGGCAAAGCTTTGCAGTCACTTATATATATATATATGTATATGAAATAGACTATGTTATTTATCCTCTCTCTGATGTATTTGTTTACCTAACATGGAACTTGTATATTCTAACAAAGTAGATAGAAATGCATGTAGTTAGGCACACATAGATTCTACCTTGCAAACTGTCTCTCTTGCTAAGTGTTCCGTGCAGGGTTGGGTATTCTTTGACTGATTGAAGAATTCTGGGGAAGCAATGCTTCGTGGTTGGGTGGAAAAGCACCTCAATCATGTTCTCTTCCACTAGTGGAGGCAATTTGTCATAAGGAATCATATCAGAATTCTATACGTAAATGTATCATTGATGTAAAACAATTTGTGGATGTAATAGAAAGAAAACTATGTAAAATTGAGAATTGGCTTTGAGGTGTTGTATTTCAAGTCAAACTTGTATGTAACTATTGACATTTGAAAATGAATATTCTTTTATTTCAAATTTATTGGTGATTTATGAACATAAAAGTGCTAAATGGAATTAGCTATGGGATTTGTGTCATAAATATAAATATTCATAATGCTAATTTTTGGTTTAATGGTAGAAATCTAGTTGAGCATGTTACATAAGGCCTCTCTAAATGTTTTATTAACTTGGTGCTATAGGGAGACACACAATTCAAAGGATAACTTCCTAACTGAACAATTCACTTTCCATGAGAGGTTTCACTTAATTATCAACTAGGGCTTTGTAAGCTTTTGAAAGTTCTGACGCTATATGTACATTCATGGATTCCAACACACCTTATATCAATGAGTATAGGTGATTACACATGTACAAAAAATGTAAAAGCTGGAAAAGGAAATGAATGTGCGAACTTGTAAAACAGGGGAATAAACTTAAGCTACTGCTTATGCTATAGGTGCTTATCACTTAAGATAGTGGCTATTAACTTCTAAGATTGAACTGTAACTAATTACTCTAGGGGTATGAAACACACATTAAGCTATAAAATCCAATTCAATTATAGAATCATATTCATGAATTCCACATGCATGAAACTGGAAACTATCTTAATTCAACAATGCATGAACTAATCTAATAACAAAAAAGAAAGAGTGAATAGCAGTACCTCAAGTGGCCCTTGCTTGAGTTGTTGTTTCCACAAAAGATGTCAACACTTGCTACTTAATCAATGAATCATAACATTGAATTAACTCCAGTGCATTGAAAATTCTAAACTTTGACAAGAATCTACTAGAAATTTCTCATTCAGAAATACATATCTATTATTCAACTGATAAAATAAAACTAAGAACGATCAATTACCAACTAGTAACTGGAAAAAACTAAAATAGACAATTAATAGATTTTATCCGCACAACAAATCCCACTATATAGGGTTTGTGAGGAGTCTTATTCATCCTAGGATTGAAAATAGAACCATAATGTTTTTGTCCACTCTCCCTCAAAGATAGGGAGAGGAATTAGTCTTGTAATAAAAAATCATAATTGAAAAGCAGAGGAAGATAAATTAAATTGGAAATCTACCCTAATGGTTAACCACCATGACAAAGATGTGCTTCATGGGAATGCCACATCATGGGTTAACCTGCTTAGATCAGACTTCTTCCCATAATATAATTTGGTGTGATTGTAGTGACTCACAATTGATCATTCAATGTTAGCCTCTGTTCTTCTCTAGAATTGTCACACTTTAATCATTTTGACCTTTCCATTGCAACTATGTGTAGTCCCTTATGATGGAGGCTAGAAATCTAGTTGTTGTGGGTTACATTTCTTCTAGCTACAAGAGGTTAGTTTCATCCTAGGCATACACATCATTAAAAATCACACATACAAATGTCATCATTTCATATTTGCATTTCCACATACTAAACTCTAATTTAAACTACATAAAAGGTATAAAAAATATGTAAAGTCTTAGGAATGTCTATGGAACTTGACAGATTGAAATGATAAAAGACATAAACTGATGAAGGAAATTAGCCATAAATTAAGACCATCATATATGTAAATCTATTTAAAGTTATAAATTCTTCAAGTAACCCAATCATTATCATTTAACATTTTATATTTTCACCACCCACATTATATTTTTTAAAAAACTTATCAACACATTCGCTATATAAATAATTTTATAGTTTTAAATATTTATATAATTTCCACTAAACTTATTTTATTTGTTTGAATACAAGTTTAATTCGCCAACATTTTTTTGAATACACACATAATTCACCAACAACATTATTTTATTTTCTTGAATACAAGTATAAGTCACCACTATTTTCTACAGATTTCTAGCGATTTAAAAAAATCACTAATAAAATTAATATATTTTCCAAAAAAAACCAAAGATTCACTAATATAACTAATATTTTCCCCCAAAATAATGAAATATTCTCCAAGATTTTATATATATTTTTAGGGGATTTTCTTAAAGTTATCATTGATTATGATTTCCCCACTTATTGCTTCTTGTGGTTACTTTTAAATTATAGATAATTTTAATTTAAATCTCTTTGCCTTCCTACCCAATTAATGCTAATGTCATGGGCTTTGTTTTATGATTATTTTTGTGCAATTGCAAGGTTTATGGAATGCAATGAGTACATTCTATGCAAAAAATGGATTTGTTGAAAAGGCTTCAAAAACATTCAACTAAATGCAATTGGCAGGCGTGAAGCCAGGCTTGACAACCTTCACTAGTTTCCTCCCTTCTTGTGCCAAAATGGGAGCTTTGGAATAGGGTATGGACATCCATTGAAGCATAAATCAAGGGGAATTTTTATCATATGTTATAGTTGGAGCTGCCTTGATAAACATGTATGTAAAATGTGGAAGCTTAGGCAAAGTACATAATTGTTTGAAAAAATTCCTCAAATAAATATTTTCTCATGGACCACAATGATATTGGATATGAAAAAAATGGAGTTTTGATAGGGCTTTAGAAACATTCAAGAAAATGAAATTGGAAAGTGTAAAGCAAAATTCTACAACATTTTCCAACATCCTACCTACCTATGCGAAATAGATCCGTGAAACATGGTATAAAGATCCATAAAACATAAAGGAAGGAGAATTTTTTTATTATGTCATAGTTGGGGGTGTCCTAGTAGACATTTATGCAAAATGTGTAAGCATAGACAATGCATATTAATCGTTTGACATAATACCTCAAAGAGATGCCATCTCATGAAATGTAATGATTATAGGATATGCAAAAAACAAATTTGTTAAGGTTTTAGGAGCTTTCATGAAAATGCAATTAAAAAGTGCAAATCCAAATTCCACAACCTTTATTAGCATCCTCCTTGCCTATGCCAAAATAGGAGCTTTGGAAAGGGTATGTACAACCATCAAATCATAATGGAAGGGTGATTTTTATCAAATACTATAGTTGCAACTGCCCTAGTAAAACATGTATACAAAATGTGGAAGGTTAGAAAAGGAACATAAACTATTTGATGGAATGCCTTTATAGAGATGCCATCTCATGGAATGTGATAATTTTAGGATATGCACAAAATTGATTTTGCAAGGATACTACCATTTTTTTGAATTGGTGATAAACAAAAGATGAAAAGTTAATAATATTTTATTAATCTTAATTTTGATTCATCAAATTTATTTTTCTTATATTTTGCGATTAAAATAAGAATGAGTATTGCTTAAATAAGTTCTAATGCTTATGAAGTGGGTAAGTGCACAAATTTGTGACACAAAAATGGTTCTTAAGATGCCACTTTTTTTCTGAAATCAACGAAGTCTGATGTTCGACGAGAAAATGAAGATAGTTATGCTCAAAATTTGAAGATGCAACAAGAACAAGAGTTGTAGTACTCTGAATCTACTTCCTAAACTACTTTTTTTAAAAAAATAGTGAAGATTAAGGGTTTGAAAAAGGGGAGCACAAAAAGTGGCTATGTTTTTATAAAAATAGTAGCATAGCGTCGTTGTGCTTCCCCTAAAATGTTAACTTTTTTTAGAATTTCAAAAATCACTTTTTTGAGAAACTAGCTAACACCATGTAGTTTATGCCGGTTTTTTCGACTATTTTTTTAATGAAGATAATATTTTACTAATTTTTGAAGTGGACACATCTTGAAAAGCAAAAATTTGAGCATGCTCCCCACTAATTTTTTTGAAAACGAATAAAAAATTAATTCTTTGTCAATATGTGTAGAATGGAGTCTAGTTTCTAAAAATGAAATTTGTTTCAAAATTTGATGAACAAGTAAAAAACTATACCTAAACTAGCACATGTTGATTTTTGAAAAAAATGGGGAAATTAACAAAATAAGTTAAAGATGAAAATCGTAACATAATCAAAACGTAAAAAAATATATGGTTAGATAGCTAAGAGAGAGCTTAATGTCATCATGGTATTTTTTATAATTTTGCATTGAAACACGTGTAAACCTGATGGAGAGCATGACCAAAAATGTGTGAAATTTTCTTACCCTTTCAAAAAATCACTTCTTTGGCATGAAATGGTTGTCCAACCCTTTGGGTTGGATGCCCAAGGAAAATCCAACCCGAAGGGCTAGTATTTCCCAATGCAATAAATGTGAATGATGAGTCTTTTGAAAGCATTTTCTTTCTTTATTTTTTCTGTCTTTGTCTTCCTCTTTCTCTATCAATCAAACTGTATACATGAAATAAACATTTAAGTTGACATTTACATATGGAAATTAACTTTCTTATACTAGCTATATTTCATGTATATAGTTTCAGGATGTTTGTGAGTGGTTTCAAATCTCTTGGAGTTATAATGAAAATTCTAGTTTTTGGAAGATCTGTAATGTGACAACCCTTCAGTGCAGTAAAAATTTCTAAATTTACACCATGCGGGTAATAAACTAAGTAACAAGTCATTGCAATAAATTTTTTATTTCTTTTATTGAGAATATATGATCAACATGCCATATCATATTACAATAAAGAATCCACTTCATTACAATAACTTCACAATTACAAGTAACAAGAAAACATAAATTTACATACATAGCTCCAATGAGCTTTAGAACTAATAGCTGTAAGATGGTCTAGGATCTTCCCTTTCAAATCTTTCTTCTTCTGTCGCTTGCAGTGGAGGAGAAGCATCACCCAGGTGCTTTTCTACCAACCTCGGACTCATAATGTTGTCTCACACACATCTATCATTCAATAGATGGCCCTTCCCTTCAACAAAGAGATTGGTAGAGTAACCGATAATGACAACCAATTGAGCATAGTGTTGTGTCCTACATAACTAGAACCTAGCCATTTGGCCATCCCAAACTAGCATGTAATATTGGATCATGGTGAACTGATAGTGTTAGTCTTGGTAGTCACACAACCTAGAGTGGAGTCACACAATCTATAGTGGAGTCTCATACATTCACACTACTTTGATCAAAGAGTTTTAATTCAGTAAACGACTAAGATTCATCTATCACAAACACTACTCAGGGCCAATTTGACTTAGGGCTATCTTAAGCTACACATAGGTATTGTCCTTCAATGGATAATCTTTCATCCCAAACTAACCTACAACCATATTAATCTACTTGGAATCAACTACTTAACTAGTAAGTACACAAACTAGGTATTCCTTCTAGGGATAGACCATCATCCCAGATAACCAACAAACTTGGATAAATCGACTTACGTATAAGTATATTAAACCCTCTCCCATACTGGATGACCTCTCCTAGGAGAAAACACAAGCTCTCCTAGTTAAAATCAATAACTTAGCAAAGTGTACCATATGTGCTTTACATGTTCAATCATACCTAGTATATAATACTTATGATAAACACCCATCTCCTACTATGGAGTAAATACAAACACATTGTATCCCATGTTCAAACATATCTAGTATAATCAAATACTTAAGTTGTCAACATATCTAGCATAATTAAATACCTATCTCAAGCTACCTCTTTGACATATCTAATACAATTAAGTATTTGTATCAAGAAAACTCTCCTATCCTGGAGTCCTTAATAACACATTATAAAAACAACCTAAAAACTTCAATTCCCTTTTTCAAAGATAATCCTAAATCTTCTATTGTACATAGAGAAAAGACATTCCAGACAACATAGAATTCATATTAATTCTAAGTAAATAACAAGAAGAAGAGATCCCCATGCATGTTATCGTTTATCCTAATTAATGATGACAATGTAGCCTTCTCCAATAGTAATTCAGCTTAATTAAGCTTCCCAACACAACTCTCTCTCTCTCTCTCTTGTTGATAGCACACTTCTTTCAAATAATAAGACAACTCTTCCTCACAAAATCTCACTCTTTTCTCACTCATAAAATAGATGAAAGTGGTTGGTAATAATTCGAATATGATAAACATTAAGTGACATATAATCCCTTGGTTAAGTGCATCTCTCTCAAGTGAAATGGGAGAATGGAAATAATGGTCACACAAGAATACATAAATTAGAATGATTGCAAATAATAATCACACAAGAATGAATAAGAATGCATTACAAGTGAGATGGTGCGACTATTTGTAGTGTAGCCAACATTCTAGAATTCCTACAGTTACGACATTAAGAATGACACCAATTTCATGCAACATGATTTAGCATAAAGGTGACGAAAGATGAAGCTCAGACTTAGCATTAACCATTAACAGATCAACTTTCTGGTTGATAGCATTCAAAAGACCATTTCAACCAGCACATGGAGAATTCAAATATTTCTCCTAAAATGACATCTACAAGAAAGTGAAAATAGAAGTGGCACCAAAACTAGTAAGTTGGCACAATTCTCAAGTGAGAAGAATATGTCAATGATAATTCAACAACACATAACCTAAATTGATTGTTTTATGGGTTGAGTCGACTGAACCAAATAAATGCATTGGACTTAGTCCATGTCTTTTCCATTTTCCATATCAACCAAGTCAAAGCCAACAAATTTTATACATATTGCTATGTTTCTCTCATACGTGTCTTGGTTGGTGATACGTAGCTCTTTACACAGTCGCGTATGTTTCAAAGTTGACTTCCAAAATGATGTCCAACATCGATACAAATTAGCCATGGACATTTAATGTCAAAAGAAGTCTTTTATAAATCGACTTCTTATTAAATAAGACTAAGTCGAATTCCAGTTATATAAAATCAATATGTAAAGTATATATTATTATTATATATATATTGTATATATCATATACATATATATATTTAAATACCGTCATATAAATATATATATGTATGTATATATATAACATAATATATATATATATATATAATATTTTAATATATATTTAATAGATATATATATCGTAAGCCAGTCAACATACATCCAATATATATATATAATCGTACAGGAAATATAATTTATAATAAACACATTATACAAGATGTATGCATACATACATATATATATATATGTGTGTGTATAAGTGTATACACCTCTATGTACACGTATATATTGGTATACCATATCGATGTATCCGTATGAGCATTTCCATTTGCGAACGTACGCTTCTATCAATATGTATATACATATGGATACACGTATATACTATACATATATATATGTTCACATCAGATTCACTTACATCTATTTACGTTACCATCATATCGATAAGTGTGTAAGTGTGGTATATCTATACATATGCATATACATCTCGTTAGATCCCACTGACACGCATGTGCATACATATAAACATACTTCCACCTACATCCCACTTTTCCATATGATCGTAATAACACAAGAAAGATCTTAGAAACTAAAATAGATAAACATCACCCACAAAAGCATACAAAAGTAAACAAGACTCATAATGCAACATACAAGCTATAGATGACTTACCTATAACCCACAAACTGACTTAGTTTAAACAATCTAATGTGGTGTGTGTATGCTCAGATAGTTTACTTTTACCAGTTACCCGACCAAGATCTCTCAAGTGATACTTCCCCTCCCCCTAGAGAAATGAACATTTACCTACAACCACTAACACATGCCTATGATAGTTAATTGTTCATAATATATGCAGTATACATAAACATTTCCAAAGTTAGAATAATAATATTCAATAACCTTCCATTCACATATATGTAGTATTTCACCATGAATAACATCAATTGAGGAAATACAAAATGAGATAATATCAAATGAGTTAACTTTCATATTGATAACAAGATACAAGTATAATCTACACATCTCCATAATTCACATTACATTCATATTTACCCTATGTAGTAATAGTAAACAATATCTACACAACTAGGGTGTAACAAGATCTTATAATTTTTTACTCATCCAAATTTTAGTAATCAACATGTCGGATTTCAATAATTAGGAGGTCAAATTTTAGTAATAAGCAAGTTGTATCATCTTTCTCTCTCTCTCTCTCTCTCTCTCTATCTCACTCATTGGTCATCACTTATGCTCTAGACCTCTCTCTCCCACTATCTCCCCTTTATTTGAATCTCTCTCCCTTGAGATCAAGAACTACCTCTCTACCTTTCCATCCTTCTCTCTCCTTCCCTGTCTAGTCTCTATCTCCCTCCCTCCATCCTTTCCTCTCTACATCTCTCTATCTCTCTCTCTCTCTCTCTCTCTCTCTCTCATCCCTCCCTCTCTCCCTCCCTCCCCCCTCTCTCTCCTTCCCTCTCTACTCTCTCTATCTCAAATCTCTCTCCCTCTTTTGTCTCTCTCTATCCCTCTCTTTATCTCTATCTTTACTTCTATCTATCTCACCTACTCCTCTTTAACTCTCCCTCTCTCCCCTCTCTCTCTCTCTCCCACCCTCCCTCATCTCTCTCTATGTTTCTCTATATCTTAGCTCTCTCTCCCTCCCTCTCTACTTATTTCTCCCTCCCTCCCTCCCTTTCCTTCTCTCTCTACTTCTATCTCCCCCCTCCCTCTCTCTACCAACCTCTCTCTTTCTCTCTATTTCTCTCTCTCACCTCTCTATCCCTCGCTCTCTACTTCTTCCTCCCTCCCTCTCCTTCCCTCTCCACTTCTCTCTAACTCCCCCCTCCCTCTCTCTACCCACCTCTCTTTTTTTCTCTCTATCCTCTCTCTCTCCATCCCTATATTTGTTGCTCTCTCTCACCTCTCCCTCCCTCCCCTCTCCTTCCCTCTCCACTTCTCTCTAACTCCCCCTCCCTCTCTCTACCCACCTCTCTTTTTTGCTCTCTATCCTCTCTCTCTCCATCCCTACCTCTCCCTCCACCCCCCTTCCCTCTCTACTTCTCTCTATCTCCCCTCTCCATCTCTCTATCTCCCCTCTCTATCTCTCTATCTACCTCTCCCTCTATAACTCCCTACCACTTTCTCTCTAGTTACCTTTCTACATCTATCTCCTCTCTCTCTCCTTCCCTCTTTTTCTATCTCTCCTCGCCCTCTCTCTACCTACCTCTCTCTCTACTTATATCTATCTCATATCCCTCTTTTCCTCTCCCTCCCTCCTCTTTCTCTCTATGTTTCTTTATATCTCAGTTCTCTCTTAGCTCTCTCTCAACTCTCTCTCCCTCTCTCTCTCCTTCCCTCTCTACTTCTCTCTATCTCCCCTTCCCTCTCTACTTCTCTCTATGTCCCTTCTCCATCTCTCTACCTACCTCTCCCTCTATAAATCCCTACCACTCCCTACAACTCTCTCTCTCTCTCTATATATATATATATATCTTCCTCCCTCCCTCCCCCATTTTTCTATCTCTCTCTTTCTCACCTCTCTCTCTCTCCCTACCTCTCTCCTTCCATCTCTACTCTCTATCTCCCCTCTCCCTCTCTCTCTTTCCCTCTCCTTCCCTATCTACTTCTTTCTATGTCACCACTCTCTCTATACTTATATATATCTCACTTATACATATTTACCTCTCCCTCCCTCCCCTCTCTCTCACTCTCTCCTTCCCTCCTATCTTTCTCTCTCTCTCTCTCTCTCTCTCTCTCTTTTATGTGCACCAAGATGTCATACAAAAAGGGGAGGAGGGTGGGGAGATTGAGAGAAAGAGGGAATGAGGGAGGGAGAGGTAGATATGGAGAGATAGAGATGGAGAGAAGTAGATATGGAAGGAGAGAGGGGGGAGGAGGGAGAGAAATGTAGAGAGGGGGAGAGAGAGGGAGGAGGGAGAAGGAAGGAGGAACAATTAGGGAGGGAGAGGGAGGTGAGAGAGATTGAAGGAGAGAAAGAGAGGGATAGGTAGAGAGGTAGTTATTGATCTCAATGGAGAGAGAAGAGTTCTAGAGCATAAGAGATAAAACAATGATTGAGATAGAGAGAGAAAGATGATACAACTTGTTGATTACTAAAATTTGACCTCTTGATTATTGAAATTTGACATGCTAATTTTTGAAATTTGACTGTTTGAAAATTTATAATATTTTCAAAAAACTAGAATTTAAATTATAAATCCAAGAGATCCAAAACCACACTCAAAACATCCTAAAACTATATACATGAAATATAACTTAAAGTATAAGAAAGTAAATGTCCATATGTAAATGTCAACTTATACTGATAGAGAAAGACAAAGACAAAGACAAATAAAAAAAGAAAGAGAAACAAAATACCTTAAAAAAACATCATTCACATTTGATGAGTGCCAAATTTGGTGCTCGTTGAAAAGGCTTAGTATAACCAAGCCTTAGGTTCTATCATCTGATCCATTTAACAAGTGGAAAATTTGGCGCTTTCCAAACACGTAATTCGGGAAAAAAAATGTGGCATCTTTTTTGTATCACATATTTTTGTACTTACCCAAGCCCATAATTTTTTTTTTATTGGACTAAATAGAAAATCGTCCATGTGCATTTTTTTTGTGAAATTTTTAACATGTTAAGGAACTTGAAGATAATAATCATTTCCCTATAACTATCCCTATAGTAATGCAATAATCAAACTCACTCAATTTCACAACTCAAATAATTTCCAATTTCTTTTAAACAAGAAATATATTTTTATTTTTTTTATAATATCCATGATCATATTTATTTGTGATAGCTTGTCAAATAGTTCACATGCCTTGTGCATGCTTCCACATTATGTATAAACGTATATCAAGGCACATACAACTACATCTCACAAAATTCCACTTTCAATGGTGTTTAATGGATGTTAAGACATAAAGTGATAAGTATCCTATGTGGACCCTTTGTAAAATTGACTAGTGTGAATAGGACCTAGGAGCTAAACTAGATAGGTAATATCTTTGTACACATCAACACTCTGCTTAAGTGCAACTTAGAGAAAATGAGAAAACATGCAAAGATGCAGTGATAGGTCCTAGCTACTAGGCCATTTTAGGTACCCATGTGTAAATGAATCTCTCACAAATAGAGAAAAGAACAACCCGATGGGACAAAACTTCTCCCCCCCAAAAAAAATGCTCTCAAAATAGGAAAAGGACAAAACTCGTGTGAGGAAAAAGTCTCCACGATAAGAGAGAAGATGAGAGACCATGAAAATTCTCCTTAATGTAGAATTTGTGTCAATGGTAGATACTCAAAATTAGATGTAGAAGATGGTCCATGATCATAAAATAATGTTTCTTCCCTTAGGAAGAAACAAAAACAAAGGTGTATTCAAGATGTATTCTCATTCTTAAAAGAAACATGAAGGAAGAAAACTCAAAATTTATGAAGTCTTTGAATTCTGCTCATGTTTCTCCATGCCAATGCCAAAAGATGCCACTACCAATTAAGGTGTTCTAAGCCACATTGGTGAAAATGAAAATATAAAATCTCTTAGGGATGAATGTATAATAGGATCCAAAGATGAAAGTGATTCCTCTAAATGCTTCTCAAGATTCTCCAAGCCAATGCTAAACTGTGACAAATGATTATGTGGAGAATGAACAAGAGGGTCTAAATGTTCCCCCACAACATTTGAAGAAGAGGATGCAATTCCATAAAAGCTAACATCAAAGAAAATATTAATATTCTTAATAGTGTCCTCCAAATGTATAAAATAGGACATAAAATAAACCTGCAATGTTATCAAGTACTTATCCCAAGTAGTTGTATTTGAAAGAAAATGAATATCCTACTACATTGAATAATTAGGATCCATGGATCTAACAAAAATAGTTTCATCAGAAGTAGTAGTAGATGGAGGAGATGAAATTCAAGGTTAAAAGACTAGAACACTTGTGATAATTCCCAAGTTCAAATAACCAAAATTCTCCTCAAAATCCATACTAGAAGTGTGATCATCATCTAAAGGATCAAATCCATTATCAAGAAAAAGTTTGAAAAGTTATATAATCGATATGCATGATCAACTACCTCAATGCCAATAATATCTTTTCTATCTAAATCTCTAATGATAACTGAATCAAGAGTAAATTCCATATTCTTTTCTGCTCCACCATGAGTGATTTGATAGATGTAAATAAGATTGTTTGACAAATGAAATACACAAAAGACATCATTGAAGGTGCCATCCCTAATATCAATATATCCCCTCCCAATTACATTCATGTAAGTAATATTTCCCATTATAATAGGTGGCATAAAACGAGGATTAAAAGAAGAGAACATATATTGTGAAGAATCCATATGATGAGAAGCTCTAAAATCTAGAAGCCATCTCCCTGATCCATGAATTGTAAAGCACAAAGAGCTTGTCCTTTTTTTTTACCTGTCCCAACAATATGACCATTTTCCTTATCAAATTCAAACTATTTTGAATTGGAAGAATAAGTTGAAGAAAAACTTCTAGAAGGAAAATTTATTTTGTTCCTCTAAAGAAGATGTTTCAATTCATTGGTGTCCTTATAATAATACTATTCTTCATGTCTAATTTTCTTACAGTATGAACACAAGGGCTTATCCTTGCACTATATGATTCCCTTCTAGAAGATAATTTTTTATGTTATTCTATGGAAGTAGATGTGGATTGTGTGTTCTTCTTGGGCTTGTTCTTTTTCTTCTCTTTTCTACTAGAATCCTTCTCATCCTTTGTAATCAAGGCTTGTGATTTTGAGGACTTCAAGGTGCCCATTTGAATAAAATTATATTTCTCCCTAATGAGTTGCAAAAAAATCATCAAAAGAAGCCATCTTAAAATCAATCCCAAAGGCATGATTTGTAGCATAGAAAGTAGACATAAATACCAAATATCCATGCCCTAGCTTTCAAAGAACACTTAGTAGAAATTGTATATATGAGTTTTCAATTTTACAATACTTAAATTGTGTTCTTAGTGAATTGAATTTGGTAATGAAGTCAAGACTGTATGTTGTCAAAATTAGATGGATTGAAACTTAGTAGTTTATTTTTCAATAAATATCCTTCGATTTTATTTGTTTGCCCAAACAATTTTGAAATGTAGTCCACATAGCTATAGGTGTAGACAAGTGTTCAATGTGAAATGAAAAATAATGAGAGATATACAAGCAAAACTAGCCAATGTCTTCTTCACAACTATTCAATTACTTAATATTTTTAATTTCATTATTGGTTGGTTCACCATCAAGCCCATGAATTGTCCTATATAACCTCTTAACTCTTAGCAATTGTCCAAATGAAGCTCTAAAAGTTTCCAAAATGAGAGCTCCTTGGAAAAACCTATGAGAATCTATAATTTTTGAAAAAAACCACCAAAATCAATAGTCATATGTACATTTGTGAATCTCACAAAATTCTCCCCCAAATAAAAAATTGCTCATAAAAAAGAGGTTGGATGATCGAGTAATGACCTTTTAAAGATAAACTATCAAAATAAAAGGGTAAAAGTATAAAGTTGTATGACACTTTTATAAAGGAAATGACCAACACTGATCCAAATTTTTAACTTGAATAACTTGAATGTGGCACATGTTTTGAATTTTGAAGTGATGTAAACAAATGAAATATACATTTTTTAGTGTATTTTATGTTTGTATCTTTTAAGAAAACTTTACATTTTTTTTTTAATATTATAGTTTTTTTTTTTCTAAATTGACATTATAATATAGTTGCTAATAAAACATTAAAAAATAAAGTTAAATGAAACATCGCTCTTTATATAGTAAATTTTATTTCTTTTTCTTCAATTTTCTTTTGTGCATTTATAATTTAAAACTTTAGTGCATAGATTTATTTTCCCCCCATTTGGATAGATATATATTTTTCAATAAATCATAAAATGTGTGCATACTGAAAACACAATTATTTCTATAGGACATCACCTTTTGTCTTAACTAGGGGAGAGGGGCCCATAATGGAGCAGGGTCCAATAGTGGGAATAGAAGTAGTGCTTGGTGGGCCCCATAGTGGAGCACTTTAATATCCAATTTCAAAACACTTTTTATCCATAAAATATGCAAAGTGACAAATCATGTGATGCCACATCAGCGCACCAATAAAATATGACTTAGTGCACCACTATCGGTCTCACTTTTTTTTTGGGCCTTTTTGTATACCTCAACAAAAAGCATGTTGATGTGGCATCATATTTGATGATGTGGCCCTAAAACGAAATATAGAAGCACATGAGTTGCCAAATAAACTGTTGTACAAAATTGGGAGTGAATTGAAATTTCCATGTAGCATTTTGAGAAACGCGAAGTTAGGGTGCTCCACTATAGGCCCCTCTCCCCTATTTATCCAAAATAGAAAAAAATATATCATCTTGAAATATAATCTTTTCTCCAGTGCATTATATTTTTTCTATTTTTTAATAAATTTTAATATTTTTTCTTGACAAATAATCAACCTTATATTTTGGTGTTGATGACCTTGTTCAAGTAAAAATAAAAATTAAATATAAACAATAATTAAACTATTAAAAAATGTCGGTATTGGCATGGCATGTTGGTTTAAAGGTGGCATTGGTGTTCTTGCCACCAAGGTTTGAACCCCGTTGGGGTGGTATTGTTGAGTGGTTGTATTCCGATTCAGAGCTCTAGTTCAAAAGCGTTTACCCCTTGAATAAAAAAATTAAACTATTAAAAAATATATATTTTTGAAATCTACACTTATAGATCCACAAAAGAGTATTTTTTGTTTAAATTTTAAATGTTAATTGTATGAGTAGGAGTTGTTGAAACATCATTTTTTTCATAATTTTATTTTTTGGTAAATTGACCCCAAAGTAGTGCTACATATGCATTTAGTGGACACTTCTAGTTGGAAATGTTGTGGCCCATATCTAACTTATCTAGAATGAATCTAGTTAGACCATATGTTCAACCAAAATTGATTTTTAGTTAGAAATGTTTAAATTCACTTATGTTGAAAAGTTGGCCAAAAGTGTGACACAAATTTTGCACTTTTACCCAAAAAAATCATTAAAGAGGGGGGAGGGTAGGCTAGAGGAGGTCAACTTGCTAATGTCACACTGATGTTAGCAATTGTTTAACTAGAATATTCTCCCACCTTGATATAATATGATGTGCAAGCCCAAAGCTACTTCTTATTTTTGTAAAATTGCTTATTATTGCTACAATTGTTGGTTTGTTCTTGGGAAATCGACCGTAGAGTGCATAAAATGACTTTGGGTGACTTGGGTGTCAAATACATTGTTTTTCAATGTACATTGTCAATCAATGGTTTATTACCCATGATAGGTTCAATGGGGCGACCCCTGTGGTGGCTATCCATAGTGTGCCATGTGGCACCTACGAGCAACCCACATACCATGTACTTTGCAAATTTTGTAGGTTTACTTTGATACCAACTTCCACACCATCTTCAAAGTTAGTTTTTGAGGCCTAGGGAAGAGATGCCAAGCGTCAAGCATCCATTTTGAATAGTGGGGCTCTATGGATACTTGGGAGGGGTCAGAAGCTAGTGGTAGAGAGTCAAACTTTGAGGGAGAACCCGAGCATCTTGTTGGAGATAAGGTGACAAGAACCAAGACAACCCAAAAGCTTAAGGATAGAGTCAACGATTTGGAGAACCGAGTTGAGTCCTTGGAGGACATATACTCAACTAGTCGGTTAGTTGCATTAGAGGATGAGGTCAGGGACCTCCATATACAACTTGCTTCTAGGTGCTAGGAACACAAGAAATTGGAAGATGAGATCCAATTTTTGAAGGGGATCATTTCACAAGTTGGGATGAAGACAAGACACAATGCTAAACCCCCAAACCCATATGATGGCCAAATGGATGATAAATTTTTGGAGAACTTCTTCTGGGACATGGGTTATTTTTTGGATACTCTTGTATGGTACTCAGATGAAGAAAAGGTGAGAATTGCTACCACTTTATTTCTAGGCAATGCAAAACTTTTGTGGATGACTAGAGCATAAGATTTGAGGGCATACAAGCTAGTGGTGAAGGTGGACACATGGGATGAGTTGTAGGGAGCTCTCAGGGACTAGTTCAGGCCTAGGAACTCTACTTGGAAATCTAGGATGCAACTCATGAACTTGGAACAAAGTGGGAGAATTAGGAATTACATGAAAACCTTCTCTACCTTGATGTTGGAGATCAAGGACATGTCTGAGATAGACAAGTTGTTCCAGTTCATGAGAGGCCTTGCACCATGGGCTCAAAAAGAGCTTAGGCATCTAAATGTCTAGATCCTTGTAGAGGGAATTGCAGTAGCAAACCAACTTCTAGATTTTAAACATGATCTACAGAAGGATAGTGTTGGTGGGTCTAGTTCTCACAAGAAGGATCAAAAGACACCCCAAAAGGAAGATAAGGGGAAGTCCAAGGAGAACTCTAGGAGGTCTTCAAACACAAAGGAAACTAAGACTTAGAATTCCTAGAGTAGTAAGAAGGGATCAACTAGACCAAAGGATGTAGGGTCTAGGACTCCCAAGAAGTAGCATGGTTGTTTCATATTTGGGAACCTAGATCATTGGGTCAAGGAGTCTCTAGAAAGATAGAGGTCAAGTTCAACAACACAGACACCAATTGTAGAGTAGGATGGGTCAACTTCAACTATGGGAGTGATCTAGGGACTGAGTGCTATGAATGCACAAGGTCAACCGAAGGATAGTGTAGCCAAACCAGAGAATAAGAATAGGTTGTGTTATGTGGAAGTACATATGAATGGGAAAAGTACCATTGGAATGGTAGAATCATGAGACACTCACAACTATATCTTGTCAAGGAGATTAATAGAAATGTGGATCAAGGTGCAACCAGGCACAAGCTCCTTTATGGATATGAACTCACCAACCAAGAAAGTAACCGGTGTTGTTAGGGATATGCTAGTGAAAGTGGGTACATGGCAAGGCCACATGGATCTAATGTCCATTGAGATGGATGATTTTGAATATATATTGGGGTAGGAATTTCTAAGAGTGGGCAGAGTTGCAATGATTCCTCACCTAGAGTCTTTGTTTTTTTTGGATCCTCAACAAACGTGTGTGGTGAAAACTACAAAGAGGAGACAATTAGGAAAGGTTTAGGTGGTCTCAACTTTGAGAAAGAAGAAAAATACGAAACCAATATTCCTAGTTGCACTACTTGGGGGTTGGGATGAATTGGATGAGGTGCAGGAGACACCCATCCCAACAAAAGTAGAGGAGATCATCATAGAATTTGAGGATGTGATGCTAGTGAAATTTCTTGCACAACTTCCACCAAGGAGGGTCGTTGATCATAATATTGAGCTAGAACTGAGGGCAAGTCCTCCAGTCGAGGCACCATATAGGTTGTTTGGTCCAGAAATGGTCAAACTTAAGAAGTTGTTGGAGGAATTTCTTGAGGCGGGGTACATCAGACCATCCCATTCTCCATATGGGAAATTGAGGTTGTAAGAGTTGCTGATGAACTCGAGCATATAGGATCACCTGCAAAACCTAGATAATCATTCTACATGAGAGCAACAAGACGATGAATTTATGGAATATGGTGCAATAACTGAATTATGATATTATCACACTCAAAATGATACAATATGCATCAACACTCCCTTGAACTAACCGAGTTGATATGAGCTCATCTGGACTAGATAGGAGGGAGAGGTGAGTGTTGATTATATAGAAAAATATGGGAACATAATTCAAAGAGGGGTAATAACTCCCAAATAACCAAATTACGGGGGGAGTTATGCCTACTTGGAAAATTCCAAATAGGTGTCATAACCTACTCAGAAAGAGACAAGATAGTATTTTTGTGCTCGGTGGCATAAAAGGCCAAAAGAGGGTGTGAGACTCAACCACCCAAGTGTGAGTGAGAGCAACACATGTAATCAATGGATTATGCCATGTGTCCCCACATAAACCATGTCTCACATAACCTAAGTATGCTTAATGATGTGTAGGAAAAATAAATATTAAAAAATATACACTAACACCCGCCCTTAAGCATAGCTTAGGTGGGTGAAAGGATGAAATGATGCAAAGATAGGTCTCGACTACAAGGCGATGTTAGGTACCCATGTACAATGATGAAACCTCTCAAAAGATGAGAAAGAGAAAACCCGTAGGACAAAACTCCTCCCCAAGAGAGAATAAGAGAGACCATGTAGTCGCCCAATGTAGAATCTCCTGCATTGTTGGTGAATGCTCGACAAGAAGCTAAAGATGATCCAAGATCGCCAAATGATATTCCTCCCCTAAGGAATAAAGAAAAACAAGGATGTATGCAGGATATCTTCCCATTCCTAAAAGGAATATGTAGGAAGAATGATGCAAATTTATGATGTCTTTGAACTCTTCGTAAGTGTCCCCATGTCAATGTCGAAAGCTGTCACCAATACCATCAAATCAGGTGTTCTAGGCCACACTGCAAAAGATGACAATCTAGGACCTAGTGGAGATGAATGTAGAACAAAATTTGAAGAAAAATATATCTTCTTTGAAGAAAAAGGTGTCTCCTCCAAATGTTGCTCAATAGTAACCACAGTCATGTCAAACTATGAGGAATGATCGTGTGGGTAAAGAATAAGAGGGTCAAAAGGTTTCCCCTCAACATTTGAAGAATACGAAGCAACTTCATCAAAGAGAAGATGTATGCACTCAATTGTGTCCTCCAAGTCTGCAAGATAGGACTCACAAAACAAATCTACATTTTTTGTCAAGTACTCATCCCAAGTAGCTATGTCTAAGAGACAATGAATGTCCTGCTGCACTGAATCAATAAAAGCCATGGATGTAGCAATAATAGTATAATTAGAAACAATAGGTGATGTAGGAGATGGAGTATCAAAACATGTCTATTGAACTTCAATTGAAATAATACCAAGATTCACTTGACCATACTGAATCTCCTAAAAAATGTCCACACTAGATGCCTTAGTGTGTACATTAGCCGAAGGAACATCAAAGGAAAAATGTGAGGAGGTGTATACTCGAGATTGGTGATCTTCCTCCCCAACTAAAACAATATCTTTGTAATGCAAACCTCGAATAATCATAGAATCTGGTGTGAACTCAACACTCTTTCCTTCCCCACCATGTGTGATCTAATAGATAGAAAGGATATTTGTCGACAATGAAGGAACACAAAGGACATAATTGAATGATCCTTTGTTTATGTCAATAGATCCTTTCCCACAAACACACATATATGTGTTGTTAGCCATCAGGATGTTTGGTGATGGAAAAGTTTCAAATGAAGAGAACATACTTTTTGATGAAGCCATGTGATGTGAAGCTCCAAAATCAAGGATCCATCTCCTTGATTCAGAATCTGCAATGGCAACAAGTGCTTTCCCATTTTGTTTCTTTGACTTTGGTTTAGAAGAAGATGATGAATCCTTTGACATAGTTGAAGGAAAACTGATTCTGTTCTTTGTTAAAAGATGCTTCAACTCATCAATTTGTTTTAAATAACATTGATGTTCATCATGCCCATATTTCTTGCAATATGCACATGTGGGCTTCTCCTTTTTAGATGATTCCCATTTTGAGGAAGATGATTCAAATTTTTTTTGTGGCTTGTTCTTTTTCTTTTGTTTTTTATTAGGATGCCCTGATTCTTTCTATACCTTAGGCTCACTAGCCACCAATGCTCGTGACTTGGAAATCTTGATGAGACTGATTTGAATCAACTTCGCTTCCTCTTAGATTAGAAGATCTGAAAATGCATCAAATGTAGGCTCAACATATGTGGTTCCCATAGAAATCCTATTGGTGT
>VDFB02000015.1:59622559-59833882 GCA_007258455.2 Sequoia sempervirens
CACATGTACATGTACCTACACACAACCAAGAGAGGAAAAATGTTGGGGTTGTATAGGGGTTTTCCTTAGTCAAACCCCTACTTTGGTGTTTCCACCTCCACAGATAGCCAAATAGATAAAGAGAAATAAAAATATGATAAAGGAAATGCTGGAAAGGAGAATATTGAACACTAAGAAAAAACACAATGCTACTTTATCAAACCACAATGAAAGAAGGATAGTGCAGCAATACCACCTCCACCCAAAGGAACTCAAGGCCAATGAAGGGAGAATGCAAGACTACAAACTTGGAAAAGTCGACACGGCTGCGATAGTGACAAAGGAGGTCTCACTAGACACAAAAATTGTAGTTTCTATGGTAGTACACCACGTTCTTAATGGAGTTGATGGAACAAAAAATTGATAAGTAATGCTCAAGAGTATGAAAGATCAAGATAGTGTGTAGAATCGTCAAAAATATTTTAGAAGATCAAGCTAGTGTGTTGAATTGCCAAAGAGATGAATTGAATGAGAAATATAGGCATTTCAAGAAGCATTTGGAGGGAAAGACACATTCTTAGGTCGACTGGTCGACACAAAGGCATTATGCTTCATCCCCTATGGGGAACGTAACGTCCCTATGGATTCCAGAGGAAGGAATCTGTTAGGGACGACAACGCGCCGCACACTACGTGCTTGTCCTTGACAGAAATTCCCCCACCGACACAAAGGACAAATTCCAAGTGGATGGAAAGTAGGTAGGTGATGTTGAATTTCTTAGTCGGGTTTGATTTTCTAAGGTGAAGGGATGTAAAAGGGGAATTTACAAGAGGGGTGCAAATTCGCTCCTATACAACAAGCATATATCAGTATATCATATTTATATTTCCACATATTTAGGTTTGTTAAAGTGCATCAAAGGTATGCGAAAGATGTATGAAGTCTTGTAAATGTTTGTGAAACTTTAGCAAATGAAATGATAAAAGCATAGTGGATGAAGGGAAAACTAGCCATTATCTAGACCCATCAACACCATTATTGCTGTCCGCTATATTTATTCTTATTTTATACAATGCTGCTTCTTATAGTCTTGACATCATATTAAAGGGGGGAAAATGTAGACAACTAAAATTGACCATACCTTGATCACACTTGACTTTACCCTATCCTAGCCATTAATTAAATAAATATTTATTATTTATTTAATTAATATATCCTTTACCTTTATCCTCCAATTTAATTAAATAAATATTTATTATTTATTTAATTAATTTATCCTTCACCTTTATCCCCCTCTTTAATTAAATAAACATTTGTTATTTATTTATTTAATTTATCCTTCAACATCACCCTTCTCCAATAATTAATTAATTAAATATTTGTTATTTAATTAATTAATTTATCCTTCCACATCATTCTTCTCCAATAGTTAGCTAAATAATTTTATTATTAATAAATAATTATTGAGTCACATGACTAAGAATTTGTCTAGATTCATTGAAACTAGACACTTACCACAAAAATCAAACTAACTTTGCATCTCATCCATCTATTTCATACTACATCTCCAAATCTCAACCAGTTTCCCTAATCAAATCCTAAACCTAGCCCTTATCCCTCACGTGCCACTTGTCTCATGACTAAAAATTTGATCCAAACCCTAATCCTCATTCAATCCTGTCCATTCATTAACCAATGCATCTTGGCCCTTGATTTATCTCATGAAAATTATATAAATGAGAGGCCTCTCATCCCATTTGAAACAATCTTCTATCTTCATATTCATATGTTGCCCAAATTTCTATTGCATATTCTCTCATCCTATTGTTATGTTGTTGCATTTTCTATTGAATCTTTTATCTTCATATCCTTACATTATCCAATTTTCTTTTGAATCCACCATTATTATAGCCTTATGATGATGAATTTTCTATATATTTCATCTTCATCATATCCTCATGCTATCCATTTGATAATTAATCATATAAGTCTTATCATCATGCTGCTAGTTTAATAAGAAACCACATTCAAGGTAGTGTTGGTAACTAATTTATGTCTATGAAATATTTATGAGGTCGTAAGGTATATATAAAATTGAATTTATCATCTTAATTATTTTAATTGGTGTAAATATTTGGCATTGAATTATTTTGTATTTATTGTGTTTTTCCATATAATGATGCAACTCACATCCACACACATTCCCATGTTTAGGATTCAAAAATTTAGATTCAATAAGTGTGTTTAGTTGTATTAGATCATAATCTATGTAACACTGAATTTATTGTTCCATTTAATGTTAATTACTATAAAAAAATATTTTAAATCATCTATATTGATTGTTTTTTCCATATATTGAGATGATGAATCCAACCCACACATATTCCCTATTCAAAATTTGTAGTTAGATTTAGTTAGACTATGAATTAGTTATAAGTGAGTAATATTTTTTACATCGTTTTGAATTCTATTATTGATTGAATAAAGATCAATATATATTTAATCCTTTCATTTCTATTAATAGGTTTAGTTGTAGGCTACTTTGGAGCATAGGAGGTTTGATCAACATAAGACTAATTATTATGAGCATAAAGCTTCATCTTTTAGCTAGGCCAAGAGAGGAAATTTTTTTCATGCCTACCACAAATAATTTTGATGATATTTTGTATTTGAGTTACCTCATGCTATTATAGTTAAGGTATTTTGTACTCTATATTTCATCATACTTGTGAAATTATAGTCATGTACACCTAAATGGAATTTTGATGATATTTTATATTATGAGAGGCATTGTAGATCTCATGGCACTATATGACATTTTGATGATATTTTGTATTTAAGTTACCTCATTCTCTTATAGTTATGGTATTTATAGTCTTTACATCATCATATTCATGACATTATAGGCATGCACAACTAACTAGAATTTTTATGACATTTTATATTGTGAGAGGTATTGTAGGCATCATGACACTATATGACATTTTGATGACATTTTGTATGTATTAATGACTTTTTTAAGATATATGTGTATGTATATATGTATATATATACATATATTTGTATATATACATCTATATATGCACATATATGCATATATATACATACATATATACATATACACATACATACACACACACATACATATACATATATAAACATATACACACATAGTATGTATTCATGAATTTTATTTGATAAATAACTATTTCAATCATAGAATATTTTATGTGATATTTTTTTGAAATGGTTTTCACCTCCAATATATTTTTTTCAATAGTTTGAATATGTTTGTGTTCAAGAATATATAACATCAAAGTTTTGAAACGATTTAGATAGTTTTAATGGTTTTAATAATAAAACTTAAGGTTATATTAAATATAAAATTATCAAGCATTTATGCCCGACTACTCATGTTATCAATTCTCTAGTTGATGGTACCTCTTAAGATGACGAGTCTTTTTAGGATTTTGGATCTTCTCTTCTTATTCCCCTCATGGTTCTCAAGGGGTTTCTTATGTGATTAGTGTGACTTTGAAAAATCTTTCACTTTTTTCTCCTTCGACTCCTATTGTTGAGCCATACCCACTTTCTAATTTAGTTGCTCAATCCATTATTCAATCAAATTTAGATCAACTTCAACCTACCCTTGAGATGCTTTCTTGATGTTTGACTAATTTGGCTTGATATTCCTTTGTTTTTATTCTGCCTAGGGATGAGCCCTCTATGAGGAAATCCCTCTTGCTTCTCGCAAGTTTGACCACTTGGAAGATATTTTTCTTGGATAGTTATTCAAAGGTGGAAGAAAGGTCTTCCAAAATCTCTCCCAATCTCATACTAGAGTGAAGAGTGTGACATTGAATAGGGTTTGATTTGGTACTTTTTAGGTTGGATCTATTGAACACCCGAAATACTAAGACGGGGGGTTAATTTGTATTCTTTTAAACCACTTAAGCATTTAAAGATCAAATCCAAATAACATAATTAATTTGTAGTAATGAATGGAAGCATGCAAACAAGCAATGACGTCACATAACACATGAACACCAAATTTTTAACGTGGAAAACCCAAAATAGGAAAAAACACAGTGAGGATTAGCTCACAATATATAATAACCGATTATAGTATATTATAGAAGTACTCACTGTAGGTGAACTCACTGTCCAAGTGGAATCACTTCCCACTGAAAGAAGAGATAGATGGAAGAGATTTTGGCACACAACCAAGTTTTGAACTGTTACAATTGCATCTAACATGTGCATGTATTGCAGTTCCATTGAAGCTCCAAATACAAACTTTACACACTTCATACTGATTTGATTAATAATCTTCTATGCTCTGCATTCGATCTATATTCACAAAATTCACATCCAAAAACTCTTGCCACTTGTCACAACTCTACACAAACTACCAAAAAAGATCCTTCATATATATCCGCTTCACCTACAACATCAATTAAGTTGGCCTAATTAGATGTAATATGCAAAATGTAACTTGTTGGCTCAAGATCCATACGTACACACGTAGCACCAAGAGCACCAAGATTCAAAAGTCATAACACTTCAAAATAGGTAAGAATGGATGCAAAATAGCACCCGCATAATGGATCAACACATAATTAAACTCCGCAATACATAAAGCTCATTAGGTTAGCACCGGTACACCCACATTCAGACACGTGGACCTCCAAACTCTATGCCATCTAGAGTATACACACTACTGACACCTGTCAACCTTCCCACAGATCCGCAAGGCTAGATTCCAATCCATGGAAAAGTGCGGATCCATCAAAATAAATGCACTAAACTAGTAAATACCTATTATTGTCAAGCCGATACACTGTCACTCATAACTTCAACACTAGGAGCCAAAACAAGATGGAATTTTGGATTTAGGCTCCTCTAACATTCAACATAATTATATTAGAAGCACATGGAAAGAACTTATATAGTGAACCAATGTGAACCCAAAACTCAGATGTCCTGTATTCCAGAATACCTTTATTAGCACTTAGTCAATTTTTATATCAACCAACTTCACCGGATCAAACCTTCTTGAAAAATTGCCTTTCATAATCATCCTCAAACATGCTCAAGCCATCCAATCTAGTCTGCATAATGACCTTCATACCAGAATACAATGTTGACATCAATGCCAACACTGCAATACATGACTGTACAACTTGTGCTCATCCCACATGCTCATGTTGCCAACAAATGCATCAATGATAAAATCCTTATTCTTCCAACAATCTCCCCCTTTGTAATTGATGGAAACATGCCTTGATTATCTCAAAAATTATTCTCCCCCTTTGACATCAAGGGAAAAGGGCGCATACAACAACAATCTTACATATCGGATCTCCCCCTGAATATATACATGCATACAAACTGAAAAAATGAACTGACTCCCCCTAAGAATTCTATTTACCACAACTAGATCAAAAACTTGTACTAGAAAAACACTTTACACCATCTGTATATGTACATAGAAATCTAAAATAGTAAACATAAATGCATAAAAGAAAGAAATATGCTTTCAACCGAAAGAAGAGGTTGACCCTTGTAGCTTCTCAAGGTGAGCCTGCCATTCTTGTTTCCCTTCTTCCCAAATCTTATGGGAAATGTCAAGAATTTTGCATTGGGCTTCCAATTCCATCAACAACTCTTCACCTTATTTCGGAGTGTTGGGTACCAAATTGAGCTTTGACACCTTATCAACACTCAACAGGACACTAAAAGTAGATATGAACTTTTTGTTCATGAGATCCTTGAGATTATCGAACTGCAAAATGATCTTCTC
This sequence comes from Sequoia sempervirens, assembly GCA_007258455.2. Lineage (NCBI taxonomy): Eukaryota > Viridiplantae > Streptophyta > Pinopsida > Cupressales > Cupressaceae > Sequoia > Sequoia sempervirens. Next base: position 59,628,342 of record VDFB02000015.1, read on the forward strand.
TTTTTGCGCTTGCAGTTGGAAAAACTGCTCATGTAGACCTTCTATTGTTGACCTTGTGCTTCCATCCAAGTCATGTACTAGATCATTGACACTACAAGATTTATTAATTTGGGACTCAATTGAGTCCATTTCATCCTTTTTGCTCGATGTGGCTCAAGGCCATTTCGTACAAAACTGAAACAAGGCTTTGGCCTCTACCACACAAGCCTACACACCCTTGTAATTCTCTTAAAATTTATTATGTGCATGGGCACACTTCTTTGTTATCTCCATCAATTTCTTATCACTCATTTTTTTCTCTATTTCATTCTCTATCTTTCCTTTTAATCTAGTAGCATATTCTATAAAATAATCAATAAAAAATTTCAATTTTCCCATACTAGAGAGTGAATTGTCAATGGTTGCACTAGGTATGGCTTCTTGCAGAGCATTCACAGTATCATCTATCAATTCTCCACTCTTTTTATGAGTCTCAATTATTTCCTTTTGGGAAGATGCATGGAAGACATTTCCCAATTGAAGCTTGTGGAGTGGTGGGATCTTGTCCAAGTCCACATCCCCTTATTGCATAGGTAATTGTAGCTGCTGAGCAAACACAATAGGTGAGAAAAATAATTGCATACTTAGAAAATTCTTTAAAGAATCTCTGGAAGTGTCAGAAGATTCACCAGTTGCCTTCATCATCTCCTCTACAATATTCTCTTTCAATTCCTTCTCCTTGTCACTAGTGCTAATCGATGTCTCCAATTGTATCTTTCATTTTGCATCATCAAAGGAATCTTCACTCTTTTTCTCATCATCCTTTTTTGTATCATCTTTACTAGTAGATAGTTCAATATTATCCAGAAGGATGATTGTCTCTTGTTGGTCTTGAGTGTTTTCTACCTTTCCCTTAGATACCAGAGGAGGTGTAGAAGTATCCTCCTTTGTAGTGTTTTCTCCGGTACTTGCTTCTCCTTCAAAATTCTTCTCAACATCAACATTTTCTTCTACAACCTCTTCCACATCTGGAATAACATTTTCCTATTCATTCCATTCTTCTGTTTCATTCTCATGATGAGCATCATCAGGCTGCGCATCTTCTTCAACATTTTCATCTGAAGCAGACATCTCCACATTCATTTCTTCTTTTTTCTTTGAGGTCATCCCAAATCTTTGAGCTAAGTCTACAACCTTTTCTACAGACTCTTTCTAAAGCCTCTTGAGGTCATTTTGATCTCTACTCATGATGGTTGTCACCCTTTGCCTTGTTCTGAGTCACTTATTGAACAATGTAGTCAATGTGGCCTTATTTTCCTCAGAAAGAAGATCACTAATCTTTTCCAATGTATAGGATTTTAATTTAGCATCTTCCTCTATGGCTTCTTGTCTTCTCTCAATCAATACATTCCAAAATTATATAGATATTTGTTTTTCTATATTTTTCATATCTAATTCAAGAACAATAATGTATTTTACAATAGCTTCAAAAATGGTGGCCTTGTCCACCTCATCCACCTCGATGTATAGTGATGTAGTTTCCTCTAACATTTCATTTTGTACAATCCCATTAAATAATGCATCAATATTCATAGGACTGTGAGTCCTTATCAGAGATTTCTTTTTCTTCTTCTTCTTCTTCTCTTTTGGTGTCTTCTTCTCTTTTCCAGACTCTACTTTATTTTGTATCATCTCCATTTTTAAGCCTTCCTTCTCCTTTTCAACCTCAACCTCACTATCTGTATCAACTATATTAAAAAATTTCTTCTTTGTATTGGCTTCACCTTGTGAAGCTTCTCCTTTCCTCTTGTGGAATAATTGTGGTCCTTCTTCTTCCTCTTCATCATCTACTTTCACACCTAAGTACTGCTCTCTCGTAGCCTTGGTCTTCACTCTTCTTTTCACCGGGCCAATTTTTTGTGCTATTGGAGTAGCCTTTTCCTTCTCAGGCCTCTTTTGTTGCTTTACGGAAGTGGTCTTCTCCTTCATCAGAGCACTTTTAGGTACTTTCCTCTTTTCTCTCGTAGTAGGCTTAGTCTCGAAGGACTTATGAGAAATAAAAGGAGTGTTAGCTATTCTACCAGATATTCTTACACTTGATGAACCTCCCAGAAGCATCAGATTTAGCCTTAGCTACCTCAAATTGTTCTGGTGTGAGGCCAATTTCTCCTGCAAGTGTTGTAGTCATTTTTTCCATTGTCTTCTTTATTTGTGATTTCCTTTGGTACAAGTGGACTTCCATTGATTTCTCTTCATATGCTCCATACCTCTTTTTGAAGGCGTCTCTTGGCTTGCTCAACCTATAGACTGCAAACCTCACAATTTCTTCCTCAGTGATCTCATATCCCATTTTTTGAGATCCATACAGTTCTAGGTTCAATAGCCTATATGATGCACTTATCCTTTGTCACCAAGAATGTAATGACATTCTTGTACTTCTACACCATCTTCTGAGGAATTCTCTCCATTTCTTGCATCCTCATCTGAAACACTGTAAAGAATTCCACAAGGGCATCACCTTAGCATCTCTAAGACCTCTTAAGAAGTCTCTAATATGGTGTGCTATAGGTCTGCCTTGTATCCACACAACACTCTTTGTATTGGGGTGTTATTTCAATAAATAAAATAACAAACATATGACCAATGTGCCATACTTGAAAGGATATCTTGAATCCTTTGTATTTTGTAAATATTCCATCAGTTGCTATCTCAAAAGCTCACACAAGTCATAATTATCTCCTTTCTCCACCATTTCATAGGTAGTATTGATGGCAGTGGCCAAAATAGAGTTGTCTCTATTTAAAAAATAGATTTTGTAGCCAATCATCATTGTTGCAGGATTCCTAATGTTCTTTACTATCAATACCCTCTTATCATATGTCGCATGGGTAAGTTCCACGACAACTTCATTCTTTATGGACTTATTGAAATGGGTCTAATTGAACATAAACCTATAACCTCCCTAATAACTTCCTTTGTGATCATCCCAGGAATATCCGTCCACACAAAATTTTCATGAATGTGGCTCAATTCAATTCTCACCCAAGCATTATTGAGGAAAAAGTTGGGAAACCCTTGCCAAACATCGAGCTTCTTCACAACCAAATTTTGATATTCTAGATTGAGTGTGAAATAATCACCCATTAGCTCCTTTACCCACACATCACCATGCTTTGAATGATCATACTCTTCTAATTTTCCATGTATGTAGATTCTTATGTCCTTTGTATGTAGGACACCATAGGGAACCTTCAAGAAAGCACCGTTAGGGTCGGCTTTCGTAGATTTAATAGGATGTTTCTTGAACTTAGGTCAGGGTCTTTCAATGACCTCAATAACCCTTGGAGTTTCCATTGAAAATGCTGTCAAAATTCTTTTTTTAAAAATTAGGGTGAGTGAAAAACTGTAACTACCTTCTACTTCACTTTCTAGCTAGGGTTTTGTGTGCACTAGAACTCAATCACTCTAATTCACTTCTTCACTACTCTACTCTTCTTAAATTATCATTGCAAATGAATTTGGTCAAGTGTAACCTATTATAAACCTTTCAAAATTGACCTAATTTCCCATTGAATACTCAAACTAAAAAGGTGGTAAAAACCCTAATTGTTTGCACAATCAACTTCAAACGTTCCATAATTTTTTGCAACTCAATATTTTCTACCAATATCTTCTCCAATAGATAAAATGCATTGATCTACACCACATCCTTGTGCTGAAGCATCAACACCATCTCCATTAAAGCGAGCCAAAACTCTCTTCTTAGTTTTTAGAGGAAACATTTGCACCAGATGCTGGTAGAATCATCCTTAACCTCTGTCTCTTCCTTCTTTTTCCAAATATTTTCCATCTCTTCATCTCTACTGGATCAACCTTTTTCATTGGATCATTCTTCTTTACTGAATTATCCTTCATATTTCTTTTGCAAAGCTTAGAAATATGTCCAGTTCTATTGCAATTGTATCATATGACATTCTTTTGACCAATCTTTGTTCCATTAATTCTATATTTGCATTGATTAGATTTATGCCCAAATCCATTGCATGTATAACAATAGCCATTGAAAGATTGAACCATTCTACCATTGTTATAACCATTCATCATTTGAATTTTGCATTCATTAGCTCTATGATCAAATATTTTGCAAGTAAAGCACTGACTGGGAAAAGATTGAACATTTTGATTCATTCTACTTCTACATTCCATATACTTATATACAAATTTATTGCAAGAATAACACAAACTATTAAAACATGGGTACCTTTGTGCATTTTCTTGCCCGACCGGTGGTCTTCTAGCTCCATTCCTTTGATTCTAGATTTGCTTGCCATTGTTCTTGCCTTTAGTCTTCTTTTCAAGCTGGTTTGTAGTTTGATCCATCTTTGAGATTTCTCATTTCTCAAATCCTAATCCACCTTTTTCTTTAGATAATTTCTTATTTTAAATGATTTCATCAAGCTTTGTAGAGCTCATTTTGAATATATCTTCATGAATCCTTGCTTTTTCAAGATCTGATCTCAGATTCACAACTTCTTGTTCAAGCTTTGTGCATTCTTCAGATTTTCTTTTCACCATTACATTCAGACATTCCTCAATTCTTTTTCCTTCTTCAACTTGCACCTTTAGACTGGTAGTTGACTCATTGGATTGCTTCAATTGCTCATTAAATTATGTATTTCTTTAAACTTCTTGATTTGTTCTCTCAACTTTTTAATACATTCATTTACTTCTTTGATATTTTATTTTAGATCATTGTTCTCACTTTCAGTTCTTTCTAAATCTTCAAGGGCTATTTTGAGTTCTCCATTCATGTCAACCATGCACTCTTCTTCTATAAACCCAACAAAAAGTACTCTTCTGAAGGATTATAAAATCTTCTAATAGCCATGTGTTCAACCTCCAAGATCTTCCTCAAGTAGTTAATCTCCTTCCAAGGAACCAAGCTTTGATACCAATTGTTGAACACCCAAAGTACTAAGAGGGGGTGAATCAATATTATTTTAAATCACTTAAGAATTTAAAATTCAATCCACATAGCATAATCAATTTGTAGTAATGAATGAAAGTATGAAACTAACCAACATCACATAACACATGAACACCATATTTTTTACGTGGAAAACCCAAAATGGGAAAAACCACGGTGAGGATTAGCTCACAATATATTATAACCAGTTATAGTATATTACAAAAATGCTCATTGCAAGTGGACTCACTTCCCACTGAAAGAAGAGATACATAGAAGAGATTGTGGCACATATCCAAGTTTTGAACTGTTACAATTGCATCTAACATATGCATGAATTATAGTTCCATTAAAGCTCAAAATATAGACTACACACTTCATACTGATTTGAATTAATACTCTGCTCTGCTCTACATTCACTCTATATTTGTATAATTCACATCCAAAAAATATTGCCACTTTTCGCAACTCTACATAAAATATTGAAAAAGGATCCTTCATATATATTTGCTTCACTTACAACATCAATTAGGACGGCCTAATTAGATGTAATATTCAAAATGCAACTTCTCGACTCAAGATCCATACATACATGCTTCATGCCAAGATTAAAAACTCATAACACTTCAAAATAGGTTGACATGGACCCAAAATAGCACCCACATAACATATCAACACATAATTAAACTTTGTAATACATAAAACTCATTAGCTCGACATTGGTAATGACCTAATAACAAAATTTTCCAACTGTACACCCACATTCGAACATGCGGACCTCCAAAATCTATGCCATTTGGAGTATATACACACTACTAAAACTGTCAATCTTCCCACATAACCTCAAAGCCAGATTCCAATCCATGGAGAAGTGTGGATCCATCAAAACATATGCTCTGAACTAGAAAACAAGTATTATTGTCAAGCCAATACACTGTCACTCATAACTTCAACACCAAGAGCAAAAACAAGATGAAATCTTGCATTTAGGTTCCTCTAACATCCAACATAATTATATTAGAAGTGCAGAGCAAGAAATTATATAGAAAACCAATGTAGACACAAAAACTGGATTTCATGTATTCCAGAATACCTATATTGACACTTAGTCAATTTTCATATCAACCAACTTCATCGGATCAAACCTTCTTGCAAAATTTCATTTCATAATCATCCTCAAACATGTTCAAGCCATTCAAACCAATTTGCACAATAGTCTTCATATTGGAATACAATTCGTTGACATCAATGACAACATTGCAATGCACGACTGTACAATTTGTGCTCATCCCACATGTTCATGTTGCCAACAAATGCATCAATGACAAACTCCTTATTCTTCCAATAGGATCATTGGGTATTCTTTTTTTTCATGCATTAGATTGTGGTTGTGTTGGTTTATGCTTGGAAACTTGGTTGTAGTTGTGTCTTACTACCATATAAGAGTTCGTTGTGTTTGTCCTTGTTTTCCATCTTATCTAATAAAAAACAATATCAAGGATTTAAATGGTTATAATAATTTTATTGAAAAAATATGGTTACAATATTATTATATGTTTCAAATGAAATAAAAATAATAAAATAACTAAGAAATACAAAATAACAATCTACATTGTTGGTGTGAACATGGTATATTATTGAACTAGTTTTTACTTTAAGAATTATTCACACTTTGAAACTTAAGCTTGCTTAGGTCATTTTATTTTTGTGTCTCATGTTATATAAGAGAAAAACTTGTTAACGAATACTTACAAAAATTATGAAATTAACTTTATCCATGGGTTTCATCTAGGGTTTAATCCTTGTCTTTTATAGCAAGGCCATTTTATTATTTTTAATCATCCTATAATTCATCGTCTTGTATTATTATTTTTGATAATTTAACAAATTTTTGTATTGCATATCTCATGTGAAAGATATTTAATTTTACTAGTTAGATTCTTTCTTTTGTGAATTCTTCCTATTCTCCAACATAAAAAAAAATAACTTGCAAGATCTAAAAATTTAGCAATATATTGTACTAAAATATACAAGGGTGATGCATATAACAAGTTTTTAACTTAAAAATGAGGAAGTGGAGTCAAGAGGCAATACTTATAACCAAGAAAAATCACATGTAAGTAAACATGCATATAAATTACCTCCCTCATCCGTCAATCTTATTAATATTAAGCCCGAACCATTCAATGCCATCATGAATGATTTTTTATTAAGATAAACACAAGGGCCCAAACCCATTACAAAAAATACTGTTGTACCGAAAACCAATTTTTTTTGCTTCATTAAGGCATTTTGATTAAAATGGTTTAAAAATTGTAAAAGTGTCGTCAAAACTCAATTTTTGGTCAAATCAAGCATGGGATTTTTGTGGGTTGAATGTCTAGAACATACTGGAAAAATTTGAAAATTAGGGTTTTTGGGCCCCTATTTTTGGGAAAAACCCTAAAAATCCTAAAAATAGAATCCAATCAGAATTGGTTGAAATTTATTTTGATTGGATTATTTCATGTCATGATCACATTGATGTAGTCAAAATCAAGAAAAAGTCAGTTTAAGTCCGGTGGGTAGTTTTCACATTTTTAGGAGAAAAGTGAGGACCTCTGAGGTCATCGATGGAAATTGGCCAATACCGGGTGTCAAAATCTAATCCTAAAACTCATCATAGAGGTTTCTGTGGAGAAAAATGCTAAAAAAATGCTTCACGACGGGGGGGATTTTCAAATGGTGAAAATTACATAAAATATTCTAAGTTTGGAAACACTAAGCCTTGCTACATGGGAGACGCTTGCACAATCAACACGCAAGTCAAATTTACAGTGTCCGTACACGTAAAAATAGTGAGATACAGTCACATAAACGTGTCAGCGGCAGTAATGCTACAACACAGTCAACTTAGCAAGTGTCACAGTGTTCAAAAAATGCGAAATGGTGAAGATCATCAATTGTGGAGCAAATATATGCCCTTGTAGGCCAAGGGTGCCCTTCAATTTGAAGGCTCAGATTCAGTTATTAATGGTTGCAAAGGTATTCATCATCTTCGGAATTTCGTCAGCTTTCCAATGAGTCATCAAGCGAATCCATCCAATTTACAAAACTCCAGAAAACGATAGCGGAAGAAACTGAAAAATTTATGCATCATGGTCCGAAGTCATAATAGAGTTTTTGTGCCCCTGTAGCCCACGGGCGCCCTTGAATAAAGCCTATCAGATGTCAAAATTTGCATAAACCATTTCTAGGGGATCTCTTCAGATTTAACCTAGCTTCACAATGAATTTTTTCACCAGTTTGTAAGACATGCTGAGCAACCGTGGCAGTTGATCCAACGAGCATTTAAAACAGAGGGAAAATACAAGTGAAAATATCAAATTGTACCTCTATAGGCCAAGGGCGTCTAGCCTTTTGGCCAGTTAGATGAGGTTTTCAGTAGTTGTCATCTTCACAAGATCTATACAAAATCCTCCTAGCTACTAAGTGAATCCAACTGTTAGACCTCGAGATCTGTCAAACACCCGTAGATGAAGAATCAACAAAAAATGGTGAAGGATAAAGGTAAGCAAAAAAATGGTTGTGTTGAAAAATGCACCTTCCTTGAGAAAGGTGCCCTTCTATTGGAGGTCTTAGAAGCATTTTTCTAGCTTCATCACTCCTGGGAACATCTCTTCCAAGTTGTTCCATCTCTACGATGAGATCATCGGTGCGTGCATCGAAGTGATCCAACTCCCAGTAGTGAGGGTCAAAGTGGAGTGATTGGTTCAAAGTTACAAATTGCAAAATCATTCTCAAAAGTGTAATTGCGTCTTTGTAGGCCAGGGGAACCCTTGCATTTGAGGTTCTTAATCCAACTTTCAGATGTTGCACATATAGTCATTCTTTGTGGAATTCTTCTAGCTTTGCGATGGATCCAACATCCAGTCGACAGGAGTCATCATTCACCGACAACGGTAGATTGAAGCACAAAGAGGAAAATCTAGAGAATGGCCAAGTCTGGTGTCATATGCACCCTTTTGAAAATAGGCGCCCTTGTTTTTGAGACATCAGACAAATTTTTTTAGCTCTCGCAACTACTAGCAACATGTCATTAGACTTGTTCCAGCTACGCAACGAATGTGTCAGCTCAACTCTGGGATCAACCGGGCATCCAGAATTCAGGGTCCACTAGAGGCTGCTGTGACATTTTCATAATGCTAAAAAGTAGGAGCTCTTAGCAAAAACGCTTCAATTTTGAGTAAAGGCACCCAAAAAAGTCAAAATTTGACTTTCAAAATTGAAGTACATGCTCTAGCTACCCTAGAAAGGTGGAGTCAGTTAACTGAATTAAAAAATATTAAAACTTCAGTTTGAAACGTTAGTTTTACTTGCATATGACGTATTTCCTTCATTATTTTTAAAGTGGTTCCCATTTCAAGGCTTAGTCTCTGTTTCTGTTAACTAAGTGTAGCCCAATGAGATAATTGCATCCTAAATTTAGGGTTTTTGCTTGCATGTGACACATAAACTCTAAAAAATTCTTTAAATATGCATTTCGACATCCATTATTTTCACATCAGGTTCAAGGAAAACACGTATTTTCTCATGCAAGCAAGATCTGAAGGTGCTATAGGTGTTATTTTTCAATGTTCTTCGCAGATACAAGTCCAGATTATTCAGTAGACTTCATTCAAGGATAGGCAAAGGAAGAATATAACTTCTATTTTCTCTCTCTTATTTCTTCTATCCTTGTCTTCGGTTTTCTCTCGCATGTCCAAGTAAACGACAATATTTCACAGTTTTGATCATCTAGGTATGTTGTGCACGACTTTCTCTACAAAACCCATGTGTTAAAATTTTTCAAGAAAAATTACCTCGTAGCTTCACTTTTTGAAGCTTTGTTTTTTTTTGGAGATTCCTTTGCATGGTAAAGGAAAAGTCAATATTTTGAAAAATGAAGAATCTAGGTTTGATCAGCATGTTGGCGGCTACAAAACCCATATTCTAGAATTTTTTGGGAAAATTTGTCACGCAACCCCTACTGCCCCTATTGCTTTTTTCCAAAAAGTTTTTCCATGTGAAGCAAAAAGGCATTTTTTTGAATTTCTAATGTTGTGGGTTTACTTAGAATAATTTTCTCTACAAAACCCACATCTTGGAATTTTTCGTGAAAATTTCCCCTCGATAGGTATTTTTAGCCTCACCAAGAGCCATTTTAGCTTTCTGGAGAAAGTTGTTAGACCATAGCCATGTTTATAGTCAACATGCTAGTTTTTCAAAATGTAGTTCACTCAGACAGAATTCAAGACCAAATTAGTCTTAATTCATGACTTCATCAAGATGATTGGCATAGACTTGCATAAGGTGGATCCAGAGTTTGGCTTGAATTGCTTTAGAAATGAACCAAATTACACTTCAAAACATCAAGGAGCCTAGGTTGCTAGAGGCGGCTTCACTTCCCATCATAGTATAGTGTATAGAATTCATAATGTCTTGTGTAAAGCATTACAATTCTACTACTCGAGAAATTCAATCAGTAGATGGATGAGTGATATGTAGTATCAGGCCTAAGGACATCGTGAAGTGCTTCGATATTCCTTTGAATTCGAATAGTTTGGTCATTACCATGGATTCGTGTGAAAAGGAATTTAATGCTGATAAGGAGAAAAGGTGAGAAGTACTATCAAGTTTGTGAGAAATTTCATGTCACGAGTCCCTTGCCAGTATTAGCATGAGGGTGGTGAGTACATCAAGCTCATCGACGTACAGTTAGAGTTGCAGATGCTCATTCACAGTATTTTCAGTGGTGATTTAGTTAGCTGTAAATTGGATCAAATTATAGTCTTGTCAGCATTATTTGATGAGGCAGCCAAGAGTGGAGGAGAACTACAGAGTCAAATCACAGGCGATGAAGAGATGTTGAGGAGGCACCAGTACTTCAGAGGAGTATTAGTTTCATAAATGGTGATGTAGTCAACAACCTCATGGACGGGTTAGTTGCCTGAGATAGTAGTCAGTGAACTAAAGATTAGGGCATTCCACCTCTTTAGGATAGACATTAGACACATCAGTTGACTCGATGCCTCTTTCTGAGTTAACTTGTTGATCCACATCTCATTGCATGTCTATTTTGGAGATACCTATGTACACATGGAGTTCTCATATAGTTTTCAATTTCAGTTAACTGATGTTAGTTATCAGTTGAATTTCATATAAGTAAGGAATTGTGTATTGCAATGTCCATTTAGTTTTAGTTTTAGTTCAATTAACTGAGGTATTTTTTCTAGTTAACTGTATAGTTGCATACATTTAGGTTTAGCAATAAATATTGCATGCTTGCAAGACTCGTGTTAACTCAAGGAGATTTTACGGTTCCCTACTCCTTTGAGGTCTATAAATAAGAGCATTCTTGCTCATTGTTTTTTAACTTTTTCTCATGATAGCTAATTGTTGTGCCACCTTTCCATGCAATATCATTATTCAATATTTGTTCACATTGTATTTAGAAATTTTGCTGTGATAATAAATTGTTGAGCCACCTTGTCGTGTAATACTATTATTCTGTACTTGTTCACTTTGTTAATATAAATCTAGTTGATCATTCATTTGTGTGATAGGTCCTTCATACAATTTGACGTCCTGGGTTTATTTGTTTCTAATAATCTTGTTTCATATCTACACCTCAGATAGAGTATTTTACCTCCTTGGGAATTTAGAGATAAAGATTATCATTTGATGTCATTTTCAATAATCTTGTTTTCAGCCTACACCTCGGATAGAGTATTTTACCTCCTTGGGAATCTTGAGATCAAGCTTGCTATTTAATGTTTGTTTCTAGTAACCTACTTTCAACCTACATCTCAGATAGAATATTTTTCCTCCTTGGGAATCTTGAGAACTAGTTTACCGTTTGTTGTCATTTTCAATAACCTTTATTTTAGCATACACTTTGGATAGAGTATTTTACCTCCTTGGGAATCCTATGATAAAGTTTATCATATACTATTCCTTGCTCCTAATTCCTCTTGCTATGTTTATCTAGAGGAAATAGGATAGTTTTAGTGTTAGCTTAGTTGTAGTTAAGATATGCGGAAACCAGAGAAAAACCTTACTTGCAATGTATTGGTTTTCTTAACCTTGTGCCTCTTCCAGTTGAGTAAAAAAGATAGGATTTAGAATACTTTGATTTTTCACGCATATCAACAAAAGAGGGAGCTTCCCTTCCTAATTTGAAGAGTATTTAATATTGTACATAGTTTTTCGTTGCCAATACGCACTCTAGAGGTGCGAATTGTAACACCAACTATTTTCTGGTGCCCACCGTGGGACACGAGGCAAGAAAACTTCAAGAAAATCTTAAAGATTTTATGTCACATGAATGACCATTCGGTGTCCTACTGCTCTAATTCAACAACCGGGACTTACTCCAACCATCATACACTTTGTATTGATTCAAGCGGAGCAATCAAATATCATAAGTAGCCTGCAAAGTTTTATTTTTGACAATCATACATCATCTACTTAGTGGAGGAACACAACTACTACTCTGGAAAAAGAAGAAGAAAGGGCGGATCTTGCAGTCGGTAGATTAGTTTTTCCACCACCAGCATGGGAATAATTCATCCTGGCTTACCAAGTATACACAAGGATAAATAATCCTCTCTTTCAAGAAGAGTCAATATTTCAAGAGGTTCCTGAGCATTTCCTAGAAGGACCTGAAGAAGAATCTCTAGTCCTAGCTGAAGCAATGGGCGATAATTAACAACAACAACCACCAAAATAACAACAACAATGCAAGGAATGTAAGACATCCAACCCCATTACCTTGGGGTGATAACATCAGACCATTAGCCTTGCAAGGACACCATGAGCTGCCCAAAGGGTCACAAAAGCTTTTCTCAGGGTTTCACGATGATGGGGCTTGACACCCCGATGGGCACATCTCAACATTCACAATGACTTGCTTCATTTTACATGTATTAGACGAGGACATTGTCATTCATATATTTGTTGAGACTCTTGAGAATAACGTCACAGACTGGTTCAATCATCTTGAACCAGGAATGATTACAAATTGGGTAGTCATGAGCGAAATATTCTTGGCGAGATTCAAGCCTGCCGAAGATAGTCATCAATTATTTGCACAACTCTCAAACTCAAAGATGGAGGCACACAAACCGATGAGGGAGTTTGTAGAAAGGTTTAACTGCCTTGTCACACATATCTCCCATACTCTCAATCCATACGATGAGATTTTGATGAGTAGCTTCATCAACTCTCTCCCATCAAAAATAGCCTTTTTCTTGAAGGTAGGCCAAGGAGTGGATTTACAACTTACACAAGAAGAAGCTATCAAGCTTGAAGACAATATGATCACGACGGGGAAGATGAAGAATGACTCAATTAGACCACTTGTTTAAGCGTTTGATGATCCACTACTACATAAGGTAGCCAATGAGGTGACTATCCTCAAAAGATAGTCACCCACTCAAGGGCAACAAGAACTTCCTACACCACCACCATATCAACCTCAACAGCCGTACCAGCCGAAGAGGAATAATTTTCAGCCATTCAACAATTACAAACCAAGGTTTCCACCAGGGCAACTGAGGAAACCTGTTGATAATAAGAAGTATACATCCTATTTCTCTTTTCATGACACTGATGCACACATGAGAGCCACATGTCCAGAGAATCAAATGATGAATCAAATCATGGGTTTTGTTGATGTTGCTCCAAGTATGTAAGTTTTGTACCTTCACCAAATGCAAATGTTGTCTCACCACAGACAAACAACTTTGTGTTGGGAGATTTTTGGATGCTCTAGTTGTGTTACTGATATGTGGTTGTCATTGATGTCAACACTATTAGCATTGTTGTATTGAAGGTTGTATATGTCGAGGATATTGAGAAAATTCTTAAAGAGAAAGTCGCAGGTTGCCAGTGGAATAGTGAAGGTCAAGAAGATGTCTTGTTCTGTACGTTGAAGATCAGTTGTGGATTAAAGGGTTTATTTCTGAGAGTATCTAGTTCATCTACTAGAAGTTTTAGAGGTTCATGTGAATATTTGATCATGTTATGAACAATTGTGTTCTGATAGTGTTCTTGATTGAAGTTTATGTGATTCTAGTAATCACAGTTGTTACAGATGCTTCTCTATTATTTCTTGTTGTTTGTGGATGCTTCTAGATCATTCTCTATTCTTTTTGTACGTCCACGTTGATCACTGTGCTCGTGGTCAAATATTTTTCTCATGTGTATTCGGGTTTTCATGTTCTTGGCCGACATGATGCTTGTAACGTGTTGCGGATCCTTGAAGATTGAAATTTGAGTGTTTGGTGCACTCGAGGATATTATTTTGGGTCACATCATAATATTAGCCGACAGTGTTTGATTCACATTAAAAATTTATTTGTAAATTTGGGGTCGAAATTGTAAACATGTTTTATATTTTTGGTCGACGAAGTTGTTGATGTAATTCCATGTTGCGGATATATAAGAATGATTGTTCATGTGAAGTTAGTGTGTGTGGTGTGAAAAAAATCCAGAGAAGAGAAAGTGTGTGAACATTGATCTATTCATTTGATTGAAGAGAAAAAGTGGGAAGAAGTCTGAGCGAAGTGTGAAGGAGTGTGTCTGTGCTTAACTGGAATTGTAATCAAGATTTTGTAGAAGCTATTTTCTCAGTTCATACCTTGAGGATCTAATATGAATTGCTCTATATTCTTGGGTAGTGAGCCCTTTTGTATTTGAGCAGTGAGCTCTAGGCAATGTGCTTGAATGCATGTGCATTCCCATTATTTTTCATTATACTTTTAACAGGGTATAATATTGTGGACTAACATCCACCATGGTTTTTCCCCTAACAAGATTTCCACATAAAAAATCTTGGTGTTCTCTGTCCTTCTAATGTGTTGATTGTTTATAGTTTATTGTTCATTCATCAGATCTGAGATTAAGTGAAGTTAAGTTGAAAAGTTTAAATATTCTGTGACTACTGATTCACCCACCCTCTTAGTTGTTTGTCCTTGTTTTTCCAACACTTTGATGGTGACTCCACAACAAGATACTTTGATAGAGAACCCATTAATGAAAAACAAGAAGAAGAATACTGTCAGTACTCTCTTGCGGTAAATCATGAAAACATTTCATCGCCTGTGTTCACATGTGCCCAAAACTTCAAAGCATATAAAGAAGAAGAGGAAAAGAGGAAAATAAATGAAAAGGGAAAGGAAGTGCCTTCCACTTCCAATCCCAAGTATTCACAAGAGAACACCATGATGATTGCTCAAGATTCGTCTTCAACAAACTTTGACATTGTGTCTTCCATGATGAAAATGAAGGTACAAATTTCAAAATTGGAGTATCTTCAAGATCATCCATAGTAGTTGGAGTGAATCCTCAAGGTTGTAAATAAGAAGGATACAATCCAACCTACATTGCTTGAGTCATCTGTACCAGCAAAAGACAAACCAAAACCATTCTATATATCTTTGTATATAAGAGGTTTTAAACTCAAAAATTATGTCATAGATAGCGGAGCTTCAGACAACATCATGCCCTTGCATATCATGAACATTTTGGGACTCTCGTGCACCAAAAATCACAACAAGTGTTACTCACTTGAGTCAAAGCCGGTGTTGTTGGTCGATCACCTAAAAGATGCACAAGATTGGTGTCTTGTTCGGAAAAGAAAATAATGATGACCATCTTGGTAGCTGACATTCCAACCAGTTATGGGATGTTACTAAGTAGAAGCTTCTGCAAAGACCTCAGAGGAAAAATTCAATTGGATTGGTCGTTCGCGACAATTCAGTTGAAGAAAGGTAGTTTCAAGCTAGAACCTAAGGTGAAGTCAAGATTCACGGTGGTAAAGTCCCAGGACCCTCAAGCACAAGTTTTATATCAAGACACAGGTTCAAACACATATGCTATGATGTCTGAAGTAATTGAAGATAGTCAGAAGTTTTCACTTTCCACAAGTACATCATATGAAGATTCAAAAGTGTGGACAATGTAGTTTGATGGTAGTTTCTCAACATAAGGCTCGGGAGCAGGAGTTGTCATCAATTCTCCTAAAGGTCATCTTATTTTTTGCATACTGGTTGCAATTTGAATGCTCCAATAACACTGCTGAAAATGAGGCACTTTTATTAGGTCTCAAAAATGCAAAGGATATGGGGATCAAGTTACTTAGAGTTGAAAGAGACATAGAGCTAATCGTCAAATAGATCAAAGATCAATTCCAAGTCAAAAAAGATTACCTTCAATCCTATAGATAGAGGGTGTGGAATGTCATCGACTGGTTCGAGGTGTTCAACTTCAAATACATTTCATGCACAGACAATAGCAGAGCAAATTCCCTCGCAGTATCAACTGCTCTATTCATGTTGCATTTTGAATTTTGTCAGAATACTTTTACTATTGAGCTTATTTACAGTCCATATATTCCAAATAATTTTGACAACTGGCAGATCTTTGATGATGATGATGACATTAAAGAATTTATCATCATGGGAGACAACTACAAAGAGTTATTATTTGAAGGAAGTTCTACTCCTTTTAAAGAATCACTCACAGAAGACTCTGAAGCTACAGATTCTGGGATCATTCAATTGAGAGGAAATCAAATTCCCAAGATTAGAAGAGTTTAGGTGTTAATACTTCTACTGGACATTACCAAGTGAACATTGGCACTGAAGATAAGCCTCGTTTGTTAATTTAGGCAAGTGTTGTACTCCAGAAGAAGCTGAGAGGTTTACCAACCTATTCAAACAATACAAGGATGTCTTCACCTGGTCTTATGAAGACTTGAAGGTCTTCACACCTATAGAATTGTCTCATACAATTCCTTTGAAGTATGATGTTAAGCCTTTTAAGCAAAAGAAAAGACATTACAATCCGCGGATCCAAGATACTATCTACGCGGAGATTCAGAAAATGGTGGACTCAAAGATATTTTTCCCAATACATCACTCCATTTGGGTGCCTAACATAGTTCCTGTGTGCAAAAATAATGGTGAAATCAGAATTTGCATGGATTTCAGGAATTTGAGCCAATCGTCCTTGAAGGACAATTACCCCTTACCCATCATGGAGCATATTTTACATACGGTCACAAGTTTAGAGATGTTATTGCCTCTTGATGGTTTTTTTGGATACAATCAGATTACAGTGGTAGAGGAGGATTAGATCAAGACAACTTTCACCAACCCATGGGGAAACATTTTCTTATGAGAGGATGCCTTTTGGCCTCATCAACGCCAGTGCGAATTTTCAGAGAGCCATGGATTTGGATTTTGGGGATCTCAAGAATAAAACCATAGTCATCTACCTTGATGACATAACTATTTTTTCAGATAAGCGAGAAGATCACTTTTCACGCCTTGTGAAATTGTTCGAAACTATCTTTGTGGTGATGGAGGGCAAGCTACTTGGCCACATCATTTCCAAAGAGGGGACTAGGATTGACCCAAATCAGGTGGATTCAATCAAGAACCTATCTCTTCCAATAAATAAAACTCAAGTGAATTCCTTTTTTGATAAAGTCAAATTTATCAGAAGGTTTGTACTGGATTTCTCAGAGCTTATAAAGGAGATTTTAGCTATAATGAAAAAGACATCCACTTTTATATGGACAAAAGAAGGCAAGCAAGCTTTCACCAAGATCAAAGAAGCAATTGCTAGCGCACCAGTGTTGGTCCGTCCTGAATTTGAGAAGGATTTCATCCTCTATTGTTATGCATCAGAACACACTCTGTTTGCCATATTGACTCAGAAGATCAGTGAAGAAGGAGAATCTCCAATTTCTTTCATGAGTAGCAATTTTAAAGATAGTGAATCACGCTATTCTCAAATTGAGAAGAATGTGTATGTTGTCATCAAAGCTATCAAGGCTTTCAGATTCTATATCTTGAATTTCCACACAATAGTGTTCGTCACCAATCTAGTAGTTATTTAATCGTGCTAACTCAACAGGAGATGGGCACGAAAAGAGGAAACTGGATTGCTAGAATTCAAGAATATGATCTAGAGATCAAGCTGACCAAGCTTGTTCACGGGCAAGGTCTTTGTTAGTTATTGGCAGAAGATGGAGATCAAAAGTACCAAGGAAATGGCGAGATTGAACCTGAACCTGAAATTGAAAAGGACCTTCCTTTGGTCCTACTAGTTGATTTTGTGGAGGAATGGTACACAACTTTGTGGTATTATTCAACTTATGGAGAATGTCCACGTCACATGGAAGAATAATAGAAAAGAACCTTGAAGTTGAAAGCACAAAACTTCATGCTTATCAATAACGTTCTGTATAAGCATGGCCTTGACGAAACTTTTTTATTATGCGTCGAAAGGAACCAACAACAAAGATTGTTGGAAGCATTCCATAGTCAAGCATGCATAGGAAACTTCTCATCAAGAGCCACTGCATTCAAAATCCAACAAGCACAATTATATTGGCCAACTATGTTTTGCGACACATATGAATGGGAGTACAAATGTCAGATGTGTCAGCAGTTTACTGGAAAAGTCAAATTGGCATCTCTTCCACTTAGGCCAGTGATTATCGATGCTCCATTTTAGCAATGGGGTATGGATTTTGTAGGTCCTATCAACCCACGTTCCAGCAAGGGGCATGTTTATGTCCTTACAACCACATATTATTTTACAAAATGGGTTGAGGTAGTTCCTACCAAGCGGGCTACCTCTGAAGTCGTGTACGACTTTTTGAAAGAGAAAATCATCTCGTGCTTTGAGGTACCTCACAAAATTGTAACTGATAATACAACTTGTTTCTTGTTAGAGGAACTACTGGAGTTTTGTTTTGATCATGACATCATGTTGTCACATGCATTAGATTATTACCCTCAAGGTAATGGACAAGCCGAGTCTTCAAACAAGAGGATAGTCACAATTGTGTGCAATTTGGTTGATTCAAATCAACGAGCTTGGCACAAAAAGTTATGTGATGCTCTTTGGGCTGATAGAATCACTCCCAAAAGAGCCATCAACACCTCGCCTTTTACTCTTTTGTATGGTACAAAAGCAGTGCTACCCATCACACTAGAGTTGTCTGCTTTACAGTTGGCATCTGGAATAGAGGATGAAGAATATAAAGTTCCAATTCAGAAGCGGATTTTGTACCTGATGAAGCTAGAGGAGGAAAGGGTGGACGTTCTCGACAGAATCACTCAACATCAAGAGAAAGTGAAGAATATTTTTGATAAGAATGATTGTTAGCGAGACTTTGAGATTGGAGATCAAGTCCTGTTATGGGACAAAAGACATGAACCCAAAGGAATGCATGTAAAATTTGATTCCTTATGGCTTGGGCCATTCCAGATCCATGAATCCGTAGGAAAAAAAACAATTACATTCTCTCGTATTCAGATGGAAGGCTTCTCCCGCTGCCATACAACATGCAATATCTCAAGCACTTCATCCCTTCAGGGGAGGAGTGATTTTTTGTAAATAATTTATTTATGCTTTTTCGTTATGTCATAATGTATTTCCCCGTTCAGTGAAGTTTCGTCATGTTTTAGGTGATTTTTTAGGTAGTCTTGTTTTAGGTGATTAGGAAAACTCCAATTATTAGGTGACCAGGGAAAGAGTCCTAACTCCATTGCTCAATGGATAAGTCACACTAGTCTACAAAAACTCAGATATTCTTGGTTCTCATATGTCGTAAGTATCTGACATGGTCACCAAACAAAGCCTAATGTTGTACCTAAAACCAAATTTTTTTGCTTCATTAAGGCATTTTGATTAAAATGGTCTAAAACTTGTAAAAGTGTCGTCAAAACTCGGTTTTTGGTCAAATCAAGCATGGGAATTTTGTGGGTTTAATGTTTAGAAGATATTGGAAAATTTTGAAAAATTTGAAAATTAGGGTTTTCGAGCCCCTATTTTTTGGAAAAACCCTAAAAATCCTAAAAATAAAATCTTGTCAAAATTGGCTGAAATTTATTTTGATTGGCTTATTTCACGTTACGATCACATTGGTGAAGTCAAAATCAAGAAAAAATCACTTTAAGTTTGGTGGGTATTTTTCACCTTTTCAAGAGAAAAGTTAGGACCTCTGAGGTCGTCGATGGCAGTTGGCTAGTACCAAGTGTCAAAATCTAAGCCTGAAACTCATCACAGAGGTTTTTACAGAGAAAGATGCTAGAAAAGATGCTTCACAATGGGGGGATTTTCAAATGGTGAAAATTGCAAAAAATATTCCAATTCTGGAAACACTATGCCTTGCTACGTGGGAGACGCTTGCACAATCAACATGCAAGTCAACTTTGCAGTGTCCGTACACATAAAAATGGTGAGATACAATCACGTACACGCGTCAATGGTAATAATGATACAATGCATTCAACTCAACAAGTGTCACGGTGTTTACAAAGCACAAAATGGTGAAGATCATTAGTTTTGGAGTAAATTTGTGCCCTTGCAGGCTAGGGGCGCCCTTCAATAAGAAGGATTAGATTTAGTTATTAATGGTTGCAAAGGTACTCATCATCTCCAAAAGAAATTCAACTTTCCAATGAGTCATCAAGCGAATCCATCTGATTTGCGAAACTTTAGAAAATGATGACGGAAGTGGAAGAAACTGAAAAATTTACACATCATGGACCGAAGTCAAAATACAGTTTCTGTGCCCCTGTAGCCCAAGGGCGCCCTTGAATAAAGCCTATCATAGGTCAGAATTTGCATAAACCATTTTTGAGGGATCTCTTCAGATTCAGCCTAGCTTCACAATGAATCCATTCACCTGTTTGTAAGACATACTGAGCGACCGTAGCAATTGATCCATCGAGCACGAAAAATGGAGGGAAAATAAAAGTCAAAATATCAAATTGTACCTCTACAGGCTAGGGGTGTCTAGCCTTTTGGCCAGTTAGATGAGGTTTCAGTATTTTTCATCTTCACGAGATCTGTGCAAAATCCTCCTAGCTACTTAGTGAATCCAATCGTCAACACTCAGGATTCGTCAAACATCCGTACATGAAGAATCAACAGAAAATGTTGAAGGATAAAGGCAAGCAGAAAAATGGTTGTGTTGAAAAATGCACCTTCCTTGAGAAAGGCGCCCTTCTACTAGAGGTCTTAGAATCAATTTTCTAGCTTCTTCACTCCCGGGAACATCTCTTCCAAGTTGTTCCATCTCCATGATGAGATCATTGGTGCGCGCATCAGAGCAGTCTAGCTCCCAGTACCGAGGGTCAAAGTGGAGTGTTTGGTTGAAAGTTACAAATTGCAAAATCATTCTCAAAAGTGTAATTGTGCCTCTGCAAGCCAGGGGCGCCCTTGCATTTTCTCGTGTAAGCAAGGTCAGAAGGCGCTATAGGTGTTATTTTTCAATGTTCTTCACAGATACAGGTCCAGAGTATTCAGTAGACTTCATTCAAGGATAGGTAGAGGTAGAATATAACTTCTATTTTCTCTCTTATTTCTTTTATCCTTGTCTTACGTTTTCTATTGCATGTCCAAGTAAACGACAGTATTTCACAGTTCAGATCATCTGGGTATATTGTGCACATATTTCTCTACAAAACCCCTGTGTTAGAATTTTTCAAAAAAAATTGCCTCGTAGTTTCACTTTTTGAAACTTTGTTTTTTTTCAAAGACTCCTTTGCATGGTAAAGGAAAAGTCAATATTTTAAAAAATGAAGAATCTAGGCTTGATTGACACGTTGGCGGCTACAAAACCCATATTCCAGAATTTTTCAATTTTTTTTCCCTTGCTGCCCCTTGTTACTTTTTTCTAAAAGGTCTTTGCATGTGAAGCAAAAAGGCATTTTTTCAAATTTTTTATAGTGGGTTTGCTTAGAGTCATTTTCTCTACAAAACCCACGTCTCAAAATTTTTAGTGAAAATTGCCCCTCAACAGGTATTTTTAGCCTCACCAGGAGCCATTTTAGCTTTCCAGAGAAAGTTGTCAAAACATAGCCGTGTTTACAGTCAACAGGCTAGTTTTTTAGAATATAGCTCACTCATATAGAATTCAAGACCAAATCGGTCTTAATTCATGACTTCATCAAGATGATTGACACAAAATTGCATCAGGTGGATCCAAAGGTTGAGTTGAATGCTTCAGAAATGAACCAGATTACACTTCAAAACATTGAGGAGTCCGGGTTGCTAGAGGTGGCTTCACTTCCCATCACAGTATAGTGCATAGAATTCGTAATGTCTTTTATAAAGCATTACAATTCTACTACTCGAGAAATTCAATTAGTAGATGGACGAGTGATATGTAGTATCATGCCTAAGGACATCGAGATGTGCTTTGGTATTCCTCTGAATCCAAATAGTTTGGTCATTACCATGGATCAGTGTGAAAAGGCATTCAATGTTGATAAGGAGAAAAGGTGAGAAGTGCTATCAAGTTTGTGAGAACTTTCATGTCATGAGTCCCTTGCCAATATCAATGTGAGGGTGGTGATACATCGAGCTCGCCGACGTACAGTCAGAGTTGCAGATGCTCATTCATAGTATTTTCAATGGTGATTCAGTTGGTTGTAAGTTGGATCAACTTACAGTCTTGTTAGCATTATTTGATGAGGTAGACAATAGTGGAGGAGAACTGTAGAGTCAAATCATAGGTAGTGAAGAGATGTTGAGGAGACATCGAGTACTTTAGAGGAGTATCAGTGCCCCAGATGGTGATGCAGTCAACAACCTCGTGGAGGGGTTAATTTCCCAAGATAGCAGCCAGTGAACTATAGATTAGGGCGTTCCATGTCTTCAGGACATACATTAGACACATCAATTGACTCGATGCCTCTTTTTGAGTTAGCTCACTAATCGACATCTCATTGCATGTCTATTTTGGAGATACCTATGTACATATGGAGTTCTCATGTAGTTTTCAGTTTTTGTTAACTGATGTTAGTTATCAGTTGACTTTCATATCAATAAGGAATTGTGTGTTGCAACGTCCATTTAGTTTAGTTTTAGTTTAGTTAACTGAGGTACTTTTTCTAGTTAACTATATAGTTGCATACATTTAGGTTTAGCAATAAATATTGCATGCTTGCAAGACTCATGTTAACTCAAGGAGATTTTAGCGTTAGCTTTGCTCATTGTTTTTTAACTTTTGCTCATGATAGCTAATTTTTATGCCACCTTGTCGTGCAATATCGCTATTCAATATTTGTTCACATTGTATTTAGAACTTTTGTTGTGATAATAAATTGTTGAGACACCTTTCTGTGCAATATTGTTATTCTGTACTTGTTCACTTTGTTAATATAAAACTAGTTGATCATTCATTTGTTATAGGTCCTTCATACAATTTGTTGTCCTAGGTTTATTTTTTTCTAATAATCTTGTTTCATATCTACACTTTGGATAGAGTATTTGACCTCCTTGGGAATTTAGAGATAAATATTATCATTTGAGGTCGTTTCTAGTAATCTTGTTTTCAGCCTACACCTCAGATAGATTATTTTACCTCCTTGGGAATCCTAAGATCAAGCTTGTCGTTTAATGTTTGTTTCCAGTAACCTACTTTCAGCCTACACCTTAGATAAAGTATTTTACCTCCTTGGGAATCCTGAGAACTAGTTTACCATTTGTTGTCGTTTTCAATAACCATTATTTTAGCCTACACCTTGGATAGAGTATTTTACCTCCTTGGGAATCCTGTGATAAAGCTTATCGTATACTATTCATTGCTCCTAATTCCTCTTGCTTTGTTTATCTAGAGGAAATAGGATAGTTTTAGCGTTAGCTTAGCTATAGTTAAGATCCGCAAAAACTAGAGAAAAACCTTAGCTACAATGTATTGGTTTTCTTAACCTTGTGCCTCTTCTAGCAGAGTCAAAAAGATAGGATTTAGAATACTTTTTCACACATATCAACAAAAGAGGGAGCTTCCCCTCCTATTTTGAAGAATAGTTAATACTGTGCATAGCTATCTATTTCCAATATGCACTACAGAGGTGTGAATTGTAACACCAACAAATACAAAAAGGTGAGTAGAATGAGTCTCACAAGAAGTGATACTAAATCCATCAATTCAACAAAAAAAGAGAACCAACAAAAGACAAGAGAAACAACATAAAACTAGTTACATATCTTCGAGAAGTTTAAGGCCGCCAATGTCTTGCCACTCTTAGTTCATATATTCAATTTTGTTATCAAATGTGGCCTCCATGGAAATGTTGGCTTGACCACTAGCTATTCCAAAAGAAGAATCATTCTAGAAATAATAGCTCTACCTATAAGATCCTTCCTTTTAGCACCACTAGAAATTCTAAGAGAAGAAGCAACAACTTCACCTTTAGAATCATGGATTTTAGCACGGGTTTTGTTAGCATTGATAAAGATTGAACAATTATTTTTTCAATCCATATCTTCAATTCATGTCACTCATGGAAAAACAAAAAAAAAAAGGAAAAATCATATAATTTCACCAAGCTTGCATAGAATTTTAGTGCCAAAAATAATTGAAGCCTTTAGAACTAAAATATATGATTAACTTAGTTGCATACTTATGAGGTCCAATTAAGTTGTGTTATAAGATTAAGGAGTGATTATAATTGATGAATCATGATTTAATTATTTATGTATGAATTCGATAAAAAAAAATAAGTTTCAAAATTTTAGAATTTGATGAAGATATTATAAATAAAAATTCATTATATAATGTAATGTTTTTCACCATTTTGATTCTTTTTTTTATATTATTTTTTTTTCAATTTTTAGGTTATTTCTGTTTTTTTCCTTTTTAAGGTATAATCTTTTAATCTATAATTTTTGATATATTTGATCAATTAAATGGTAGTAAAACATAAATTTTATTTGTATAATTTAAATTTTGATAGATATTGATATCAAATTGTTGCCATCAAAATATTTTAACAATATCAAAATAAATAATAAATAACAAAACCTAAAGCATGAATCCTAAGAGAAGTGATCATGTCCAAATAACGAGATAAGAACTTTATCAACTATTAGCTTTACCTCTCTTAACCACTCTTATATTTTTTTTAAGTTCAATGAAACAATTAAAATAAAAAAATCATAACTTTGATTTTTAAATATATTGTAATTGTTTAGGTATAGTTATAGTTGATGAACTTCTCAATATATCCTCACCTACAATTTATTGGAGCTTGTAAAGATTATCTAATGGTAATAGCTATTGAATTGCTCTAACTCTCCAAAATTTTATACATGGAATTATAGCACCCCTTTTCAATAGCAATTTTACTCCTTTCTTTTTATTGTTCTTTGATTATATGAACTATCTCTTAAAATAAATCATCTTAATTATTCTTAGAAGTATAGTCTTGGTGCAAGTTCTCTTCTAATTGAATTATATTTATTGGTGTATTTTGTGACTTGAAATTACTATCAACATTAATATTTATGATTTTTTCTTTGTTAACAAAATTAAAACCAAATTTTAGAGGAACCATGAAAATTTAATATTTATCCTAAAATAATATTAATTGAAGACATTAACTAAATGAAAATAAGATAAATTCAATTTCAATTTCTAAATTTAAAAAAAAATGTGATATTTATATGACACAAAGATATGATATTTTTTTCTTTAAGTAATATTATTTCTATAATGTAAATATAGAGAAGATATGTGTGATCATGCATATATAATTTCTATTTATAGTTTGTGAATATCTTGAATTTAGAAAAAAAAATTATTAGAATTTAAAACAAAGATTGTAGATACTAGATAAATAGAGGAACAAAATCCTCACCAAAAGATTTGTCACTTTTTATAGAACAAGATTCAAACTTGTTCATTATTTATGTTCATATAATCAAGAAAAACAAGCACCATTGCAAATGTTAATGCAAGAGATTAGGAGAGTGGTAACATATTAGCTTTGTACTTACACCCTAAAGTTTGCATAATTATAAAAAATAAAAATAAAAATTAACACATACAATGCCTAATAACTTTTTCGCTAATAAATGTAGCTCTTATATTTTAGAACAATACATATAACTAAGAAGTTATTCAAAATTATTTTCCCACATAACATTAAAATACTTTCTACTCTAGTTTTTCCTCATTAAGCATCAAATATTCACTATTTAAAATATCAAATGTATTTGAAAATGTCAAATGTACTACTTTGTGCACAACTTGAGTTTCTTAAATTTTAATTTAGAGTTCATATAATATTTGTAATTTGTTATACGTGCTTCTTTATTTTTCCATGCATTACAATTGTTAGATTTTCTAGGGATAAGATTTTTTTTTTATTCTATATTTCAGAAATTATTGGAGCTCCCCTCTTGTTTTTCTAAGATATTTATAATTAAAAGGTTATTTTCTTATGCAATTTATAATTTTATTTTTCTTTGTCCTCCAAACATACATTTTTATAGTTGGTATGTAGAACTAAATAATTACAAACTTGTTATTTTTATTAGATAAAATGGGAAACAATGGTCCTAACCTTATTACAAAGAAGGCATGTAAGTAGAGACAAAAAATAACTCAAAGTGAATAAAACTTCCAGATAGGAGTAAGACATAAATATAGTCAAGTTGTGAAGCACAAATAAACATAATAACGTGAAATAAAAGAAAACCCAAGGATTCAACCTAAACAATGCTATAACCAATCCTATTCAATATCACACCCTTCATTCTTGTATGAGATTAGGAGACATTTAGGAAAGCCTTTCTTCCACTTTTGTATAATTGTCTAGGAAATTTTATCTTCTAAGTCCTTGGATTTTGGAGAATTAGGGAGGATTCCCCCTATTGAGACTCAATTTGACAATGCCAAATTTTATTTGTTTTAGTATCTTTGTGTATTTTGGCCTCATTTTCCATTATATACAATCACTATTCAAGAAATATTTATATTGGTATCTATGTGTTAGTTTTCTTTAGTGTTGTTCATTGCCATCCCCCATATTTCTATGCATGTGTGAGAAGTTATAAAGGTCTTAAAAATTCTAAGTGTCGAGGTTTTGTTCAATTTTTAAAGGACTATATTGAATATCATAGTTTTAGAGTTTCTCTTCCAATTATGTCTTTCTACCCAACTTTGAACCTTTCTCCTTTCCTTTGTTAGAGTTTTAGAATTTATCTTACTTGCATATTTACCCTTCAAGCCTTGACTCCCTAATTCCTACACTAGGTTACTTTTTTGACCTAGAGTTTCAACCATCTATTTACTCAGGTTCTTATTTCTTGATATCTCGAAACCTCAATCCTTAACACTTTTAACTACACTATCTCATCAAGATTGTGGGTTTGAATATGTCCTTATTTGGATATATTGTAAGAGGTAATCATGACTCCTGATCCATGACGTCTCACACTATATTACCTTATTGATATTTTGAGTTGAAACTTATTCTTATTTGTGTACCATAAGGCATGAATTCCTTGGTATCTTCAATCGTTAAATTTCAATAACTTCCTTCATATGTCCTTTTAGATTCAGATATGTGGGGATACCCTTATCTATTTTGTTTAGCCATGAAGCATGCTCTACTCTCGATCCTCAATTCACCGAAAATGGTATGAGTTATGAGATATCCATGATCCCTAATCCATGAACTTTGAGCTCTCATGTTTTACATTTTTCACTCCTACATACCTCCTTGCATGACCTAGAACACCATTAATAACCCAATAAGACCTTGTAAATACCTAATCAAATTTTTACTACCTAGAAATAATTGTTCATCTTAAAGGAATAGATTCACATGTACTTTCAATAATAGAAAAATAGGGTGACCTATGTGTTGGGTCTCAAATTTGTAGTGCATATTTTGCTTGAGTCCCATGATGTTCCATATGTTATATTGGCCTTTTCAACCCATTTGTTAATAAGTGATCGGAGTTATATAATTTAGTTGGTCCCAACAAATTTCTCAGTATAGTTGGATAGAGCGTGAAAAATTAAGCTCAATTGCTTTTGGAAGTTTTGAAAAAATATCTAAGGGAAGAAAGTTATGCCTTTGTGGGTTTTCTCCTTTCAACTAGCCTAAGTGCAATTTTGATGCCTTTTCATGCATAGTATTGTCTGATTGGACTTTCTAGCAAATATCGATTTAGCTATTGTTCCCCATAAAAAAGTAGAAAAAATAGAAAAAAATGGCTAAGTGTTATTTTTGTGGGAACCCATGCCCTACTGAGCTTCCTCTTTCATTCGTAAGTGGTTGGTTCAATTTATTTTCCTCACAATATCTAGTTAAGCTGAATATTTTCATATCCTTTAGTTTTGCAAGTTCCTGATGCCCAATTGAACTATATTTTTTCAATGTTTTATCTGGTTCAATTTATTTTTCCAACAAGCCCTCAATTTAAGCCAATTGAATATCTTGCAAAAGTACAACCCCCATTTGAAATTATCAATTAAATTTGTTGCAAGTATGAGTGAGTTTTGGTGGTGTTGTCATTAATGTTGTCATTGATGTCAACATAGTTCAGTATGTTGTAGATTGTACATGTATAGCTGAGATGTTGTGAGTACATGGAGCTATCTTTATGTCATTGCAGATGTGCTGTGTTGATGAGTTTCCAAGTGCTTTTGAGAAAATTAATAAAGAAGAGAAGTCAAAGTGATGAATGTGTTCAAAACGTGCTCTGGTATGTGCTTCAAATTTCTCTTGTGTTGATCCTATGCTTGTGCAGATCTAAAGATTTGATAAAGGTGATCTTGTGGTGATATATCTTGAGTTTTAGCTTTGGTGTGATAGTACATGAAATTCATGTTCACCGGTGTGTGAATTGTTTTGGCAAAGTTGATCTTCTATGGATTGAGAGAAATGTTTCAGCTCCACAGTCCTTTGTTGTTTAGTTTCAGATCTTGCAGATCTAAGATATGTCTTGAGATGGTATTCTTTGAGTTTTGGCAAAGAAAGTTGAAGTTTGGTGGTCCGAAAGTCATGTTTTAGTATGAGTTTGCACAGTTCAAATGGACTGGTGAAAGGTGTTCAAAGTTTGAAGCATATTGCATTTGTTGCAGATGTATCTAAAGAAATCTGAGATGTATTCTTGTGCATAATGAAGTGTGTTGTAGAGTTTGCATGTCATCTTCTTGTTGGGAAGTGCGTACATCAATGTTCATTTGTCTTTTCATTAGGTTTGGCCGACCTAGTGTTTACACTTCATTTGAAGAATAAAATTTAATTAAGGAAGCATGTGGTTGATTTGAGATATTTATTTTGATCTTTAAAAATATTTTTATTGGTCCACTCTCATTCCTTTCCACCATGGGAATGTTGAGTTGCCAACCTAATTTGAATTTATGAAATGAGGTATTTGTGGCCGACCTTGGAGAAATTTTCTAAGGTTGAGGATGGTATAAAAGCAAGTTGAATTGTGAAGAGTTGTATGACAGAGTGATGCAAAGTGGTGAAAGTGAGCCACAAATCATAAGAGTATAAGTGTGTGTGTGTGAGTGAGTTGAGACAACAACTCTTTATTGTGTTGGATTCCTGAAGGTAGTGAGCTAAATGTTTCTGCAATCCTTATTTAAAGCTGGGGATGTATGTTAATTGTTGTGGTGGATCTTCTATTCTCTCTTGTATCTATAGGTAGCGAGCCTCCCTATTGGACAGTGAGTCCTTTCTATAGGCAATGATCCTTTGTAATTGGATAGTGAGTCCTCTTCTAGGCAGTGAGCCTCTGTATTCAATTTTATAATCTTTAGATATTGTGAGTTAACCCTCACCATGGTTTTTCCCTTATTGGGATTTCCACATAAAAATTTGGTGATCATTGTGTTGATTTACTTTTTGTTATTTGTGTTTCATGCTCTTGCTTAATAATATAATAGTGTGGTTGTGGAATTGATAAGTGTTGAAGTCTTAAGTTTTAATTTTGTGACAACTGATTCATCCCCCCTCTCAGTTGTCTTGCACCTATTTAACAATTGGTATCAGAGCCTTGGTTCCTTGGTGTAGATTTTAACCGCTTAAGGAAGATTCGATGGTGCATAAGTTGGTGATCCCTATGTTCGATGGAACTAACTACAATGATTGGAAGGGACAAATGAAAGGATATATTATCTCTCTTGATTTCAATACATAGAAGGCTGTTGAGACAAAGTATACACCCTCGTCTGGTGGTCTTACTACTGCAGATGAGATTTCTGCTTATGAAGAAAATGAGAAGGAAAAGTATGCTATTTGCAGTGGCTTATCTAAAAATGAGTGGGCTAAGGTTCTTTCTTTGGATACTGCACATGAATTCTGGAATAAGTTGGAAGACATGTATGAAGGAAATGAAAGAGTGAAATTGACAAAGAAGCTAGTAGCAAAGCATGGATTTGTAAATCTGAAAATGGAAGAAGGTGAAGAATTTACAAGCTTCTTTCAGAGGGTTGAACTGACTGCAAATGAAGTTAGAAATCAAGGAGGAAAAATATCAGATGATGATATAATTGAGAAGATTATGGTCACCCTATTGGATTTCTATAGCGATAAGATCTTAGTTATCAAAGAAATGTATGATCCTAAGAATTACACTTTAGAACAATTGTTCAACACCTTGCAAGAATTTGAGATGAGAAAGTTCTGAAAAGAAGACAAGATAGAATAAAAGACATAAGCAACATTTAAGGTAATGAAGATTGAAGACAAACTGGATAGTGATGGTGATGATGAGTTGGAAGCAAACTTCACCAAGAAGTTGAAGAAAGGAACCAAAAAGTATAAAGGTATGTTTCCCTTTAAATGCTTCAGTTGTGGTAATATTGGTCATTACGCTTCAAGATGTTCGAATAGAGATGCATATAAGAAGAACAAGGATTATAAGGATAAGAATAGAAAGGATAAGAAATATAAGAAGTTGTACTATGCTAAAGAAGAAGTGGGAATTTTTGATGATGAATCTGAGAATGAGGTTGATGATAGTGAGTGCTTATTCTTAGCTTTGGAAAGTAAATCTGTATCCACTAACCTTGGAAAATGTATAAGCAAGAAGGCTTCGTAAAATAAGAGAAATAGGATGGAAGGTACTTTGGTTACCAATTTTCATGCAAGGCAGGATGAAGGCTACTGGGTAATTAATAGTGGATGTTCTAATCACATGACCAGAGATAAGAGTAAGTTCACTAAACTTGAGAAATATGATGGTGGTTTAGTTATGTTTGGTGATTATTCAGGAGCTAAGTTTTGTGGGAAAGGTTCAATTAGTTTTGATGGAGTGCACAATAATAATGATGTATATTATGTGAAGGGTTTGAGGTATAACCTTCTAAGTGTTGGTCAGATGTGTAGCAATGGTTTTAAACTTGTGTTTCAAAATAATACCTGTGAAATCAAAAAAGGATCCAGAAATGGAGATATGGTTGCTACTGGAAGAAGAACTCATGCAAACATCTATCAAATGAAGGGAGTTGATGGTCACTACCTTGTATCTCAAATAAGTGAAAGTTGGTTATGGCACCAGAGAATGGGACATGTAAATTTTGATAACTTGGTCAAAATCAGTGCAAAGGAGATTGTTTGAGGGCTGCCCAAAATCACAAGACCTGCTAATGCTATTTGTAGAAGTTGTCAATTGGGGAAACAAAAAAGATGCAGCTTTAAGGGAAAAGAGCACTCTACTACCAGAATATTGGAGTTAGTTAATACTAATCTTTGTGGTCTAACTAGAACTGGAAGCCTGAATGGTGATAGGTATTTCATGCTGCTTATTGATGAATATACTCGAATGACATAGGTTGCTTTTCTTAGAGAAAAGACTCAGGCTCTGGATAGGTTTAAGGTATTCAAAGCAAGAGTGGAAAATGAAGTAAACTTGAAAACCAAGTGTTTGATATCTGATAGAGGTGGAGAATTCACCTCTGGTGAATTTAATGCATTATGTGAAAAGCATGGCATAAGAAGATAGTTTTATGCTGCGAGAACCCCTTGGCAGAATGGAATAGTTGAAAGGAAAAATAGGACAGTACAAGAAGCTTCTAGAACCATGATGAAAGAATCAAATGTACCGGATGTGTACTAGAGAGAGGCAATACACATTGTTGTTTATGTTCTTAATAGAGTTCAGATCATATACAACAACACAAAGACTCCTTTTGAGTTATGGACTGGTAAGACTCCTACTGTGAAGTATTTCAAGGTATTTGGAAGTAGATGTTATATTAAAAGAGACGATGAAATTCTTGGAAAGTTTGATGGTAGACGTGATGAAGGAATCTTTCTTGGATACTCTACTACTAGCAAAGCATACAAATGCTTTAATAAAAGATTGAGAAATATTGTTGAAAGTGCTAATGTGAAAGTTGATGAAGACATACGCAGACCTATTGAGATAAGTGAAGTTGAACCTGATGATCCTATATGTGGACATGTACCTAAGGAAAATAAGGAGAGGGAAGAAGAAGAAGAGAATGAGTCAGAACCTACTGATAAGACTCCTAATTATGTACAAAAGAATCATCTGGAGGAATAGATAATTGGAGATAAAAGTGAAGGTGTGAAGACAAGAAGCAGAGTTGCAACTGAGGTAAATTTGTGTCTACTTTCTAAAATTGAACCCAAATATGTAAGTGAAGCATGTGAAGATAAGAGTTGGATGAAAGCTATGAAAGAAGAGTTACATCAGATAGAAAAGAATTAGACATGGGAACTAGTCCCTAGGCCTACAAATAGAAATGTGATTGGCTTGAAATGGGTGTTCCAAAATAAGCTAAATGAAAGTGGAGAAGTTGTAAGGAATAAGCCAAGACTTGTATGCAAGGGATATTCACAAGTTGAAGGTATAGATTTTGAAGAGACATTTGCTCATGTGGCCAGAATGTAAGCTATTAGGATGTTTTTGGCATTTTCTACCCACAAGGACTTCAAAGTGTATCAGATAGATGTTAAGTCAACATTTTTGAATGGTGAATTGGAGGAAGAAGTGTACATGGAACAACTTGAATGGTTTCGGTTATCTAACAAACCGGACATGGTTTGTAAGCTAAAGAAGGCGTTGTATGGACTGAAGCAAGATCCTAGAGCTTGGTATGCAAGATTGGACAGATACCTGACAAAGCAAGGATTCAACAAAGGCTTTGTTGATAGCAATATTTACTTCAAAGTGCAAGGTAACAAAATGTTGATAGTAGTTGTATATGTTGATGATATCATTTTTGATGGAAATGAAGGCATGTGTAAAAATTTTGTTGAAGAGATGTAGAAAGAATTTGAGATGTCTATGATTGGTGAATTGAATTTCTTCCTTGGTCTACAAGTGAATCAAACTGATAAAGGGATATTCATTTCACAATCTAAGTATGTAAAAGAGTTGTTGAAGAAGTTTGGGATGGATGATTCCAAACTGATTTGTACTCCTATGATAATTGGATGTAAACTAAGCAAAGATGATGAATTGCTAAGACTGATTAGAGAAAATATAGATCTATGATTGGTGAACTATTGTATCTTACTACTAGACTGGATATTATGAATGCAATATGTTTAGTTGCTAGATTCCAAGTAAATCCTAAAGAATAATATGTTATAGCTATAAAGAGGATATTTAGATATCTTAAAGGTACACCGGATTATGGATTATGGTATCCTAAGACTGATGATTTCACCCTTAGTGCTTATACCGATGCTAATTGGGTCGAATGTGTAGATGACTGGAAGAGTACCATTGGTGGTTCTTTCTTTCTTGGTGGAAGATTAGTTTCATGGTTGAGTAAAAATCAAGACTCAATTTCTTTATCCACTACAGAGGAAAAATATATTGCTGCAACATCTTGTTGCACATAGGTTTTTTGGATGAAGCAAACTCTGAAAGACATTGGAGTGATATGTGATGAGCCTATTTCTATTTTCTGTGACAACACAAGTGCAATAAAAATTTCAAATAACCCAGTTATGCATTCAAAAACAAAACACATATCTATCAAATAACACTTCTTGAGAGAAAAAAGTGTTGAAGAATGATGTCAAATTGGAGTATGTGACAACAAAGGAATAAATTGCAGACATATTTACTAAGGCTCTTCCGAAGGATACTTTTGAACATCTTAGGGAGAGGTTGGGGGTCATTGGCCCTCCAAACTAAGTGCAAATGAAGGTGTATCAGTCTAGTGAATTCACAGATTCATTATTTATCTGGACTAATAAATGGGTCTACTTCGCAGGGGGAGTAGAAAAGGTTTCCATTGTTGCAGTATGAGTGTACTCCTAAGGGGGAGTGATCAGAGTTGTTGATATTTTCCATTGATGTCAAAGGGGGAGAGAAATTCATGTGAAAAACAGTTGGAGAGGAAGAGAAGGTGTTCTCCCAGGATATTGTGCAAAAAAAATTCTTTGATGGTTTTTCACATCATGTGTTGCCATCAATGACAAAGGGGGATATTGTTGCAAGTATGAGCAAGTTTTGGTGGTGTTGTCATTAATGTTGTCATGGATGTCAACAAAATTCAATATGTTGTAGATTGTACATGTATAGCTGAGATGCTGCTGAGATGTTGTGAGTACATGGAACTATCTTTATGTCATTGTAGATGTGTTGTGTTGATGAGTTTCCAAGTGCTTTTGAGAAAATTAATAAAGAAGAGAAGTCAAAGTGATGAATGTGTTCAGAATGTGCTCTCATATATGCTCCACATTTCTCCCGTGTTGATCCTATGCTTGTGCGGTTCTGAAGATTTGATAAAGGTGATCTTGTGGTGATATATCTTGAGTTTTAGCTTCTGGTGTGATAGTACATGAAAGTCACGTTCATCGATGTGTGAATTGTTTTGAAAGAGTTGATCTTCTATGGATCGAGAGAAATGTTTCTGCTCTGTAGTCCTCCATTTTTTCTTTTAAGATCTTGCAGATCTGGGATATATCTTGAGATGGTATTATCTGGGTTTTGGCAAAGAAGGTTGAATTTTGGTGGTCCAGAAGTAATGTTTCAATATGAGTTTGCATAGTTCAAATGGACTGGTGAAAGATGTTTAGAGTTTGAAGCATATTGCATTTGTTGCGGATGTATCTGCAGAAATTTGAGATGTATTCTTGTGCATAATGAAGTATGTTGTGGATTTTGTGTGTCATCTTCTTGTTGGGAAGCATGTACATCAATGTTCATTTGTGTTTTCATTAGGTTTGGCCGACCTGGTGTTTACACTTTATTCGAAGAATAAAATTTAATTAAGGAAGCATGTGGTTAATTCGAGATATTATTTTTGATCTTGAAAAATGTTTTTATTGGTCCACTCTCATTCCTTTCCACCACGGGAATGTTGAGTTGCCGACCTAATTTGAATTTATGAAATGAGGTATCTGTGGCTGACCTTGAAGAAAGTTTCTAAGGTTGAGGATGGTATAAAAGCAAGTCGAATTGTGAAGAGTTTTATGACATAGTGATGCAAAGTGACGAAAGTGAGCCACAAATCATAAGAGTAGAAGTGTGCGTGTGAGTGAGTTGAGACAACAGTTCTTTATTGTGTTGGATTCCTGAAGGCAGTGAGCTAAAGGTTTCTGCAATCCTTATTCAAAGTTGCGATTGTTGTGGTGGATCTTTTGTTCTCTCTTGTATCTATAGGCAGTGAGCCTCCCTGTTGGACAATGAGTCCTTTTTGTAGGAAATGAGCCTATGTACTTGGATAGTGAGTCCTCTTCTGGGCAGTGAGCCTCTGTATTTAGTTTTATAATCTTTATATATTTTGAGTTAACCCTCATCGTGGTTTTTCCCTTATTGGGTTTTCCATGTAAAAATTTGGTGTTCATTGTGTTGATTTACTTTATGTTATTTGTGTTTCATACTCTTGCTTAATAACAAAATAGTGTGGCAGTGGAATTGATAAGTGTTGAAGTCTTAAGTTTGAATTTTGTGAGAACTGATTCACCCCCCCTCTCAGTTGTCCTGTGCCTATTTAACAAAATTTACCTTTCATCTAGTATAGATGCAAGGTTTCACACCCCATATTTGGTGACATCATTATGATTTCATCATTTTGTCATCTTTCCCTTTCTGGACTTTCCTTGTCCATCTAAATCAAACCATTTTCAAAGTGTTTATTTAACTAGTTCAAATGGATTGGCTCACAAGGTCCAATTCCACTGCTCCTTCCCACACATGTATATTGATGATGTCATTTTGATATCACCCCCACAAACATCATTATCAAGAATTTTCATTTAAATTGAACTTTGAAAAATTGTGAAGTTGGCGAGTTCACTTGGTTTTTGCCATAGGACTAGTTGGCTAAAGAAAATATTGCAAAGGTGTAGTTTAGGAAGAAATTCTCACAAATGGTTTGATTAGAGTTTAGAAGCCCACAAAGCTTCATTTCAATGTGTAGAAGGCTTTGATGACATATAAACATCCAAATATTTGTGGTTTTACTCCACAATTGTCTCTCACTTGATCTTTTGACCAAATTAAAATTTCATTAATGCATCTTGCACCATCCATGGGTTTAATAGGAAATTCCATTAGTGTGTTTAGGTGCAAAAGGTTTCAATGTGTGTATTTTGATTTTAGATATCACCATTGTTAAAAAATGGTCATCCAACTGCCATAGTTTAATGTTGAGCCCATTTTTCAATTTGAGTCACCTATTTTGAGCATAAATCATCCTTCACCATGGATTCAACATTGCTACAATGTCATAACTTAGGGTTTTTCAAGGAGGAAAAGTGTTTTTACTAGGTTTTGGTCCCTCATTTTGATCATTAGATGATATTTGGATATAGAGAATAACATAAGAATAATGTAGAAGGGAAGATATACACAAAACCATTCCAAATTAGTTGTAGGAAGCAAAGACAATATCAAAATATTGAAAGAATAATGTAATATTATTGTTCAATTTTATGTCTCCATTAATGTATGTGAAGATTCATAAAACGTACTAATTTTAGAATACTTTCTTCAACACATTTATTGTTGTGAGTATAAACACTATTAAAGGAATATGACAAGTTTCTAAACCTATTGCATGTCTTGCAATAACTCTTTTTTGTGATTGCGTATGATTTTGAATAGTTCATTGATGGATAACTAATTAGATGAAGTTAACAATAATTTATGTTGATGCATCTTAATACGAAGATCATTTTATTTTTTGTTATTTTCTCTTGCCATCTCTCCCTATTGACTAACTTTGTTTCCCTTGGATAGGCAACAAACTCATACTTATTCTAGTACACAAATCGAAGAAATTATTAAACTTTTTAAATTTAGTTTCAATTTGTGCAGTTCATGATATCAATGTATATAGGTAATAATTTGTCCCAAATTCTATGAACCATGCAAGTCACTCCATCTTACACTCATTTATAAGGTGTTAAATCAAGTATATAGAGGTAGTAAGGAATTTAGTTGCTCTCAGTCTAGTGAAAGCTTTGGGTTTGAATCAATAGTTTGAGTTTAACTACTAATTTCATTTGTTTGTTTTATATTTAGACCTTTGGGAATACCCTCCTAAGTCTAATTTGAGCTCGACGTGCAAGAGAGAAAACCCACTCTCATAGAGCTAACCTTAAACCCTCCATTATTTTCTTGATGAACCATTTTCACCACTTGATGAAAACCTTGACCTTGTGAGTGAAGTTTAGTTCTAGGAAGTGGAGCAATGGTTTTGGGACCCAAAAAATTGGCACCGTTGCTAGGGATATAAAGATTAAAAGAATATTTTGAGAGCCCTAATAGCTTGAGAAGATTTGTATCTATGTATTATGTTGGGTAAGTTTGGAATCTTTCCACCTTATTCCAATAGAATGACACCATTGATGGGGAACAATTACTAATTATTTTAAAATCATTTCCAAATCATAATGACTATATGTGTTTGCAGCTATTTTTTGGTTTGTAGCAATAATTTCATCAAGTAAATTTTATCTTCCATCTTGGGAGTGGCAAATCTATTGTAAGAACATAAATTTAAGTGGTCTAATATCATGGATAGAACAAGAAACTATGCAAACCAACTTACACAAGGGGGTAACTTAGGTAATGCAAGGAATCAACATGAAAATTGGAAACAAAGGATGGAGGTGATATTTTAGGGGGAAATGACACATAAAAGGTTAGAACCTTAGGTAGATGCAATGTTTTTATTAACCTAAAATATTAATACTAATATAATTTTAGATGATTTAGCAGAATAGTTTCTTAGAAGGAGAAATATTAACATTAATGAGTATGACATAAGGAGGAACATTGTTGCAATGAGCAAGATGGGTCTGGGTATGTTTGAAGATTTAAATATTAGAATATTTGGCATGCCTAACCTAGATCAAGGTTCCTACCAAGTTAACCAATAGAAATATTAACCTACTACTTCGCATAGGTCCTATTTTTATTATACTTTCTATGATGTTGATCAACACATACTGAATGACACCAATGAATGAGAAATAATTTTGGATAAGGAGTTGGAATTGATTGATAGAGTTAGATGACAAAGGAAAGAACATAAAGATGAGATTGATCAATTAACTTAGGTTCCTGCTTAGGCTAACCTACAATATTTAGGAGATCAATTAACTTAGGTTCCTTTCTATATAGAGCTATGTTGATTCAAAAAATACCAAATGAGACCAATAAATGAAAATTAATTTTGATGAGGAGTTGGAATTGATTGATAGTGTTAGATGAAAAGGAAAGAACTTAAAGATGAGATTGGTCAATTAACTTAGGTTCCTTTCTATATATGTTGATTCAAATTGGGTCAATGATTTGGATAGTAGGAGGTCCATGAGCGATTATGTTTTTGCTTTGTTTAAAAGTGTAGTTAGATAGATGAGTAAGAGTAAACCTACAATTGTGTTTTCTAATAAATATTTAGAGTACATGGATGCTACACACTTATAAAGAGGCGTTTAGGTTATGGAGATTATTTTTAATTAGTTGATTTGAGTGCAAATCAGTCAAGCTCAAATGTGACAATTAGAATTCCTTATTTTTTGGTGAAGAATTTGATGTACCATGCTTATACTAAGCATGTAAATGTACAATATCACTTTGGAGATGGTTGAAGATAGGATTGATGATACAAATGGTTGATGTAAGGAAGCTAAGGTAGTGGAAAAAATTCCTACACTAATCTTGAGAGGAGAATAATGCAAAACTTTTACAGATCTTTAACAGTTAGAAAAACTTAAACAAAAATAAACATAAATATCATGCATACCATGACATAGTGATTTACGTGGAGAAAACCCTTTCAGGTGAAAAACCCCACACTCCAAAATCCGTCCAATATATTATTCAGTAAATCAGAAAGATTATAATATACTTGTAGAGCAAGCTTCTCACAAGAGCATCACCACTCAGAGATCAAGAGACAACACGACCGCTATTAGACTCTCAAAAATCATCACAATATCTACCGCAATCGTAATACAATGCCCTCATACAATAGAGTTACATTCTAGGGCAATATATTCCAACAAAATATCTACCATTAGATCTAAAACCTTATAACGAATGGTCAAAATTTACAATATATCCTTTATTTAATGTATGTAAGTCATTCTAGAAGTTTCTTGAAAAAGTTAACACGCTCACATTTCACTCCGTCCTGCCATCGTATACACCTATCAGTGTAACTAGGAAACATATATATATATATATCCTATCAATAATAAACTACATATAATTGCAAGGTTGAGACATATTTTCCCAACAAATCTCCCACTTGTCGAACACCTTGCAAGAGCAATGTGAGGGTGTAAACATCGTCTCTTTAATTTCTAGGGGTCGAAAGGCCCAAAATCTCTGAATACAATCTGAACTTCTCTGTGCTCACATGCTTAGTTAAAGAATTAGCAACATTCATCAAAGTCTCTACCTTAACCAACGTCACCTTTCCATCTTCAACCATATCTCTAACAAAATGATATTGTACATCAATGTGCTTGGTCCTAGAATGAAATGTCGGGTTCTTGGCTAGACATATTGCACTCTGACTGTCGCAATAAATTGTCACTGCACCTTGTTTTATAACAATATCTGAACATAGTCTCTTAAGCCAAATGGCTTCTTTACAATCATGAGTAGCTGCCATATAATCTGCTTCAATAGTGGAAAAAGCAACCACAACCTGTCACTTACTCATCCAACTAATTGCACCACCAAATAAAGTAAACACATAAGCATTGTTGGATTTTCTGCAATCAACATCACCTACCTAGTTTGAATCCACATAACCATGAATACCAAGGGAAATTTCATCTTCAGTCATATTACTATGATAACATAAGGAATAGTTTGAGGTACCCCACAAATACTTGAAGACTCTTTTAACTGCATCCCAATGAATTCTACCTGATGTAGAGATTCCGGATCTTGTACCAGACTTGATCTGGCATTAATGCTATGTCATGTAATAATTCTATTGTACCTTATCATGTATTTGATGTATCCTTCCCATTGTTCTAAGGGAAGCTTGATGTAATCTTGTAAATAGTAGAATGGTCTACCCCATATATGGAAAGTTGTAAAGGTGTTGGTTGGTTCATAATATTTAATCTTTAGTGGTGTTCTATCTGTGGAAATATATATATATATATATATATAATGTTGTGGATGTAAATGAACTCTTGTTGAAGTTATTTTGTGATGTATGTTTAGATTGGATAATTGAGGTGTTCGTAATGTAGTCATGATACCCTAAAGGACGTAGTCAGTGCAAATGCACATGTGGATTTCATTCTATGCTATTGCTATTATGATCTATACGTTGATTCACTTTTTTTTTAAATGTCTCATAATTGTTAGTTAGTTGTGTTGTCCTTTGGAGTTTCATGGTGGGGCATTACACTTGGTATCAAAGCCTAGGTTCATACACTATGCACTCTAGACACAT
This sequence comes from Sequoia sempervirens, assembly GCA_007258455.2. Taxonomy (NCBI): domain Eukaryota; kingdom Viridiplantae; phylum Streptophyta; class Pinopsida; order Cupressales; family Cupressaceae; genus Sequoia; species Sequoia sempervirens. The sequence continues at coordinate 59,669,009 of VDFB02000015.1, forward strand.
ATGAGCCCATTACGTTGACCTAGTTGCTCACCACTCTTGAGGTTATGTTCTCCCTTTTTGGTCATCCTCGCTTATCAACCCGAGATTTGTACTTAGGTGGTGTTTGTCCAATGGTGCAGAGGACTGGTGGAAAGGATAGGACCCTCGATGTAGTGCACAATGTACCAATATTATTCCTACTAGGGATGCATTATGGACCCTTGTGTAGCCTTGTGATGTGTTCTCCTGGTGATGTGAATTTGTGTATGTATGTGAAGAATGTGTGTTAAATCTAGAATTTTGTGCTTATGAAGTGATAAACTGTGTTTTATGCTTTTGAAAAGGCATAAAATCATGTTCCTGTGTCACATATGTAATGAGATTTAGTGTTGTGAAATGAGTAAAATGGTATTTATTGCGTGTAAATGATGAATGGTTAATGAAAATGTGTGCCTTGTGTGCATAATTTTGCTATGTTTTGTGGAAGTATAGCATTTTAATGTAATGAATCAACTTTGATAATAGATATGTAGTTGATGATTTATGATGTAATGGTTGTTATTCGTTGATGTGGATTATTGTTTGAAGTGTCTTGGTGGGAGAGACAATGTAGCATCACTTGTTCACGAGTACCCTGCTATGTTGCGATTTACTCTCACCATGTGCTCGATTGTTTGATATATATATATATTGTTCGACAGTTGTTTGATGCAGATTGTAGGTACCAGACATCGACTCCACCTGCACTATCAAGTCTAAGCATGCCTTAAAACCCAATGGAAATGATGTTGAAAATGGAGTTGACAAAAGGTCCCCTACCCTCGCCATCATCCTCGGAGAAGATGTGTATCCAGTCACTCACCAGTCATTCAAGTTTATGATCATAGTCAGTTGTTTTCATCTTTTGTCCTTGTTGATATTGGGTTGCATGATTATTTGATGTTGCTTGTATTTACATTAAAGGAAAGGTGAACATGGTATTACTTAACGAATTCTAGGATTAATATGTGTATGTTCTATCCTAACCCTGTGACTTTCAGAAGTAAGTTGAAGCTTAGGGGGGAGGATGTAGTTCCCCTTCGTGTTTGAATCTTTCTTGATGTTTGATTAAGTTGGTTTGGGTGAGTTTTCTGATATGTAGTGTTAAAATTAATTGTTTATTAAAGTTGTATGCTATAGAATTAAATAGATTGTTATTAAATAAATTATGTTATTAGAAAAATGTAAACGTTGCGTTTGAATGATTAATTATTAAATTAAATTATTAAGTTATAAAGTGATTTTATAATTAAATATAAAGAAAATTATTATTTAATGTTGAGTTTTAATAATAAAGTAAAACGTGGGAAAATATTAATATAAAATAAAATAATACAATAAAATATTAAATCGGATGAGGATAATTGATAAGGAGATAAAAGCAATAAAAAGATTGAAGGTTTTGCATGCAAGTGCATGCACAGTTTCAAACTCATGTTCGGAAAAGGAAACCTATTGTTTTTGTTTACTTTTTGTTTTCGAAAATAGAAGTCTTCTTTATTTTTCATTTTGGGATGAGATCTTGGGTCATGATCTTTTGATTTTTAGTTTTCAAACAAGAAGCTGGTCTGCAAGAAAATTCCTGGAGAATAATGATATTTATTTGATCAATTCAAAAACTGGGATTGGGGGTTCGAAGGGTTGTTCCTACTATCGTGGATTGTTTTCAGTTAGCATTGATTTCTGACATCCATTGAAAATATCTCATTGAAATCTCTCGTCGACGCTCTCTGGACTAGCGTACGATCTTCTTTCCCCTCTATAATTTTGATATGTTTGTCAAAATTTCAATTTGCACACAAGAAATTCACACAGAGAGTTGTTGCTCTGTTTCCCCAGAACACAAACATGGAATACAAATGCGGAATAAACAAAATACAAAAGGAGGCATGCAAGATTTCTTTCTATTCATTAAGCTGGAAATGGAAATACATAAATACTGAGCATAAAAACTTCAGAAACTAAACTCTAAACTATGAAATTCAATCTGTTGGGAGAAAACAACTGCTCAACCAACTTCAGCTGACTTCAGGAGCTACTAGGAGCTCACTGAGCTGAGCTGCGTAGAGCTCTTCAAGAGCAATCTCTGCTCACACACAAAAAAAACAACTGTTGTTGTTTTGGAGCTTTCAAAAGCCCATACAAAACATTCTCTGAATCACATACTGCTACTGCACAGAAAAAACTTCTTCTTCCAACTGACAAAAAAAAACTGCCTTCATTCTTTTTGTCATTCAACTCATTCCCTCACAATTTCGAATTTACCTACCAGCATTGAATTGGAATTCAAAAATTCCTAACTTCATTAATTTTTCTGCAGTCTTCAGGTGCATGTCAGGAGCAAGTGGGAAGGCAATCCCCAAAACAATCTTCTGGATGCAAGCATCGAATACTCTTGACAGGTTGGTGGACGGGAAGAGGCTTGGGAGCATTTAATTCTCCAACACTCCCCCTTGATCCTGAGCCGACAACAGGATCAAATCTGATCCAAATCAACAACGCCCAATCTGGTTCTCAGGCGCTCAAAACTGTCTCTACTCAAAGGCTTGGTGAATATGTTTGCTAGCTATTGCTTAGACTTGCAAAATGCCATTTTAATTTTACCATTCTCAACCAATTATCTGATAAAATGATACCTGATTTCAATGTGCTTGCTTCTTCCATGAAACACAAGATTTTTCACCAAAGCTATTGATGAAACATTGTCACAATAAATTATTGTTCCATCTTCTTGTTCTTCTCTCAAATCTGCCAAGATTCTTCTCAGCCAAATAGCTTGACATGCTGCTAAATTTGTTGTTATATACTCAGCCTCTGTTGTTGATAGGGAAACAATAGGTTGCTTCTTGGAAGTCCATGAGATGACTCTCGAACCCAAAAGAAACACATAGCCCGATGTGCTCTTCCTATCATCCAAACTTGCTGCCCAATCACTGTCCGTGTATCCAACCAACCCAAACTCATTTGCTGTTGTGTACAAAATGCCATATCCTTTGGTGCCATTCACATACCTTAGGATTCTTTTACCTACTTGCCAATGGGTTTCCCATGGAGTCTCCATAAACCTGGAAATAAGACTCACATTGTGCATTATATCAGGTCTAGTTGCTATTAAATACATTAAGCTTCCAACCAAACTCTTAAACAAGGTCGGATCCACATTGCTACTGCAATCTTCTTTGCTCAACTTCAGACCTATGGCTATTGGTGTTGGGGCAGGCTTGCTTTCAAGCATCCTAAATCTCTTCAAGATCTCATTTTCATATTTTTCTTGAGAGATAAATATACCATCATGCATTTTTTTTACTTCTATGCCTAGAAAATCTCTCAAAAGACCTAAATCTGTCATTTCAAACTCTCTTTTCATGGCCTCTTTAAAATCAGCAATGAGGAAATCATCATCTCTAGTGAATACTAAATCATCAACATACAAGACAACAATCAAAACCTTACCATTTGTTGCCTTGATGTAAAGAGTGGGCCCACCATCACTTTTGCTAAAGTCGTTGCTCATCAAATATGAGTCAATCCTACTGTACCATGCCTATGGAGCTTGCTTCAGCCCATAAAGAGCCTTTTTCATCCTATACACCTTGTGTTCTTGACCTAGAACTTCATATCCGAATGGTTGCTCCACATAAACCTCTTCATTTAACACTCCATTAAGGAAGACAAACTTCATATCCATTTGAAATACCTTCCACATGTGTTGGGCTGCAATTGCTATGACTGCCCATACAGTTTCCATCCTTGCAACAGGTGCAAATGTCTCATTATAGTCTATCCCAAACTGTTGTTTGTACCCTTTGAGAACTAATCTTGCCTTATGCCGATGTATTCTTCCTTCGGCATTGCATTTGGTCTTGTAGACCCATTTTACTCCAATAACTTGCTTGTTGGGAGGAAAATCAGTTAACTCCCATGTGTTGTTTCTCTTTATTTCATCTATCTCCTCATCCATGGCCTCACACCATTTATCCTCTTTCACAGCTTCTTCAAAATAAACTGGATCACTATGAGAAAATAATGTAAAATTCACACTTTCATCAAATTCTTCATCATACCTTTCATTTTGGTAGATCTCCCTTAGACTCTTGGTCTTCTTTGGCATTAGGGAGGTGAGAGGTGGATCTGTACTTTCACTGCTGCTGTTGTTGTGCTATGCAGGCAGGTTCAGGAATTGTCGGGAGCTCTCAGGAGCTCTACCGGCGACTTCAAGAGCTCTTCAAGAGTTGATCTTCTGGTGATTTCAGGAGACAATCTTCTGGCTGTCTCTGGCTGCTTTCATTTTTGTCTGCTCACTTCAGGAGCTTTCAGGGGCACTTCAGGAGCTCTTCGGAAAACTTCAGGAGCTCGTCCAGAACTCACTGCTACCAAATTTATGGCTATCTGTGACAGTCTTCCTGACTTTCTACCAACTTCAGGAGCTCTTAGAGGCCTTTCAAGAGCTCGACTGATACTTTCAGGAGCCAATCTTTTGGCTAACTGTGATAGCCTGTCTGACTGTCTCTCGACTTCAAGAGTCGTCAGGAGCTCTCAGGAGCTCTCAGGAGCTCTCAAGAGCTCTCAAGAGCTCTTTAGGAGCTCGTTCGACGCTTTCAGGAGAATCTGCAAACTCTTCTTGTTGAACTTTAGGTTCAGTTTATGCTTCTTCAGGAGCTATCAGGAGCGGTTCTGAGCTGTCAGATTCTACCACTCCATCCCATGACTTGTCTTCAAGGAACTCCACGTCTCTAATTATGACTATCTTTTTGGTGAACAGATTGTATAGCCGATAGGCTTTGGACTCTTCACTATAGCCCGTGAAAATGCATTTTTCACCCTTGTCATCAAATTTTTGCCTCCTTTCCTTAGGAATGTGTGCATATGCTACACACCCGAACACTCTCAAGTGCTCAACTGTCCACTTGCGTCTTGTCCATGCCTCTTGAGGTATCTTGTCATGAATTTCCTTTGTTGGACTTCTATTTATCAAATAAACAGTTGTTGCTACAACCTCTCCCCAATATTCAGTCGAGAGTCCTTTTGCTTTATCATGCTCCTTGCCATCTCTACGATGGTTCGATTATTTCTTTCAGCGACTCCATTTTGTTGCGGAGTATAACTGGCTATTAGCTCCTTCTTGATGCCATTTTACTTGCAAAAATTCACAAACAAATTAGAGGTATCCTCTCCTCCTCTATCTAACCTTAGGACCTTAAGAATGTGTCCACTTTCCTTTTCAGCTTGGGCCTTAAGCAATAAAAACTTGTCAAATGCTTCAGATTTATGTTGCAAAAAATAGACCCATGTTTTACAGCTGTAATCATCAATGAAGGTCATAAAAAATCTGCTTTTACCAACAAAAATGATTTGCATAGGGCCTACCAAATTCGTATGCACCAACTCCAATGGTGCTCTTGCCCTTGTAGAGTTGCTCGATTGAAAGGGCTACCTATGTTGCTTGCCCAAAATGCAAGCCTCACATCTAACATTAGACTCTACTATTCTTGGCAAACCATCAATCATTTTGTTCTTGGAAAAAAGACTCAAACTAGCATAGCCTAAATGTCCATACCTGAGATTCCATAGCTTGGAGGGATCTTGAATGGTGATCTTGAGCGCTACATGATGCACTGCTGTACATTCTTCATTCTTGAGAGGTGCAGCAATGGACTGAGATGAGAAAAATGTCTCAATCTTCAACGAAAACATCTGGTTCTTTATCATTTGGACTGCTGCAAACACCTTCATCCTCTCATTCTTGTCATAAATGATGCATTGACCCTTCTCCATCAGCACTTTGTATCCATTTTGGATCAGTTGACCAACACTCATGAGGTTATGCTTTAACCCAGGAGCAAGAAATACATTTTGTATCTCCTTCTTCTCACCTTGCTTGTTGCGGATCATAATAGATCCTCTTCCAACAATAGGAACTACTCCATTGTTCCCCATTCTAATTTCAGATTTAACATTTTTATCAATGAAAGAAAAAAGACTTTCATTACCACTCATGTGGTTGCTGCGACCGCTATCTAAATACCATACTTTGGGGCTGCCTTCTTCACCAATGTTGCACATGATGAAGGCTGTGGACTAACTTCCTTCAGCCACATTCGAATCAACCACATTTGCACTCTATTTTGACTGATCTCTTTGCTTGGTCCAACATTCACTTGCATAATTCCCAAACTTATGACAGTAGTAGCATTCAACATTGCTCTTGTCATTCTTCATATTCGAACTATTGTTCTTCTTTCCTCTTCGAGAGCTGGTCTGAGAGTTGCTCACTCCCTCTTGGTTGTTTGCTCGCACCGAGCTTTCTTCTCCAACATTACCACATTTAGATCTCCCTCTACCATGTCTGGAGTTGTTTCTTCCTCTCCCCCTTCCTCTTGCATTCGACTAAGCTTTAAAAGCTTGCTCTTGGGAGGAACCTGCAGACCTATTTAGGTGTTGCTCATGGGTTTGTAAAGAACCCATCAGCTCATCAACAAACAATGTTGTGAGATCCTTTTCCTCTTCAATGGAAATCACCACTGCATCAAATTTCGTGGGTAAGCTCCTGAGGATTTTCTCCACAATCCTCTGATCATCAATGATCTCAGCTTTCACTCTCAACTGGTTTATCAAACCGGAGAGTCTTGTATGGAAAACAGAAATGGACTCACTGTCCTTCATTTCAAGAGTCTCAAACTCTCTTCGAAGCATCTGGAGCTTCACCAATCTGACCTTGTCAGTTCCTTTGTAACAGGTTTGGAGGATTTCCCAAGCTTCCTTTGCATAGTTAGTTGTTGATATTCTGGGAAAAATGGCCTCTGTCAAGGCTGCTTCAATCAAACTCAATGCCTTAGCATCTTTCCTCCTCAACTCCTTCAGCTGGTTCTTCTAGTTGTTTGTGAGCATAGTATATGCTGCTGGGTCAGTTACATCATTGAATCCATTGACCAAAAACTCCCACAAATCATTGGAAACCATAATGGTCTTCATCTTCTTCGCCCAAACATCATAGTTCTGTCCATTAAAGGACGGTGGCTGTTGCCAACTCTTTCCTTCATCTCCAGCCATGTCTCCTACACAATAAACTCAATACCCAGAAGAAAAACAAATGCCCTAACTCACAAGGAAATGGGGCCTATGGATCTGATACCATGTCAAAAAATTTGTTTGCACAAGAAATTCACACACATAGCTGCTGCTCTGTTTCCCCAAAACACAAACAGGGAATACAAATGCAGAATAAACAAAATACAAAAGGAGACATGCAAGCTTTCTTTCGATTCATTAAGCTGGAAATGGAAATACATAAATACTGAGCATAAAAACTTTTGAAACTAAACTCTAAACTATGAACTCCAATCTGCTGGGAGCAAACAACTGCTCAACCAACCTCAGATGACTTCAGGAGCTACTAGGAGCTCACTAAGCTGAGCTACGCAGAGCTCTTCAGGAGCAATCTCTTCTCACACACAGAACAAACAAATGTTTTTGTTCTGGATCTTTTAGAAGCTCATACAAAACATTCTCTGAATCACATACTGCTACTACACAGAAAAAAATTCTTCCAACTGACAAAAAAAAATTGCCTTCATTCTTTTTGTCATTCAACTCATTCCCTCACAATTTTGAATTTACCTACTAGCATTGAGTTGGAATTCAAAAATTCCTAACTTCATTAATTTTTCTGCAGTCTTTAGGTGCACGTCAAGAGCAAGTGGGAAGGAAATCCCCAAAACAATCTTCTGGCTGCAAGCATTGAATGCTCCTGACAGGTAGGTGGACGGGAAGAGGCTCGAGAGCATTTAATTCTCCAACAATGTTGTGCTGCGAATTGTAAATCATTCTGTAGGTTCGAATTGCATGCATGTTGAGATTTTGATTTATAATCATATGTGGTGGTTTCGATCTATACTTATTTTGTATGTGAACGATTATAAAGAGTTAGTTATGTATAGCAGTGCTGAATTTTATATCTTTTACATTCGATTGTTGGATTGCCTTGAGTTTTGTTATCATTCGACACAAAGTCTTTGTGTAGAATTCTATGTTTAGTCTGTATGGTGTATCTAGAGAGATTTGATGGTATGTTATGATTTGCATAAGTCATATGTTTATATTTGGCATTTTCCTTCCTTGTGTTCACCTTAATGCTTTTTGCCTGGTAACTAATAGATATGCTTTGGTAGGTATTCAATATTTAATGTCCAAAGTTGTAAGTTTAGTTTTACATCAAAAGATCTCATGCAAACTTGGTAATAAATATACGTATTGTGATTTCTCAACCTTCTGCATGTAACTATATCTAAGTCTAGGTAATGTGATTTCTTTCTTCAACCTATGCTCAGCATCGACGCATACTTGTGTTCTCCTTTGTAGTCTTTATGCATACTGTGTATACTTCGTTGTCACCTTATTGATTTTCCTTACTAATTGCTCCAAATTTTAGGAGCCACACCTTCCACTGCAATAATTCGATTATCCATCTCTCATACAGAATTTTCTTTGTGCTTAATGTATGATTACTTAAGATTTCGATGGATCTATCCTTTGAATAGTTGATGTATATTCGTTGTGCATGCTTCCACATTCTACTTCATCATGTATTCCTCCTCTCTTGGCCACAATCTACTCATACTGACCTGGTCACTAGTAGTTGCATCCATCAGAATTTCCTGCAAATGATATCATTTGGTACCTTCGCCAATAAAACCTTTCAAATCAAGTTTCATCAAGGAAGTGTTATCAATTCTTATGTTCACGAAATATTTCAGTCCTCTGATTAATAAGTTCTATAGCCCATGGGATGACGTCTCTTTGTGGTATCCTGGAAAATGGGATTTGCTTCACAATTTATTCTTTTAAAGCAACAATATCTTGTAATCATATCATTTCTAATAGTGAATTCTCATCACAATTATGGGTGCACTATATTGTCTCACCCCTCCTTTTCTTTAATTGCTTTTGTGGATGTTAGTGGGTGGCATTGAGAGAGGTATGTACTCACACATTTCGATTGTGCATCTGATAAGTGTTATTAATATGAGTCCTCGCTTTTGTAATGTTTATATATATTTTTAGTTATTTCTTACACGACATCTTTTCCATTGCTCTCATGGTTTTTGTCATCATTCCTTATGTCTGCGATGTGAGTTTATACTAGAGGGAAACATTCCTTTTATATATCAATATGAGCATGTGCTGAATTTGAATATTACTAGTTCTATTTCATACCATAGAATAAGAAATAGTATTTTTATTTATATCTATATAGTGCTTCTTGTGCTTCTTGCGTATAAACTAAATTTTGGATATAGGGTTAAAGCTTGGAAGCATAGTAATGTGTAAAGTAATCTGAAGTTAGTGATTATAATATATATATATATATATCATTAGATATTTGATGAATGATAGCTATGATGAATTTGATATGCTCACATTGTCAATCGCTGGCTATGATCCATACTTTGCATTTGCTTGAAAGTTTCTAAAGTCATTTCACCTTTTTCTCCAGTGCACACCCTATGTAATATTATCTTATGAGATGAGAACTCTTGAGGCCTTTCACTAGCCGCTTGTGTGTCTTGCCCTCTTCCGCGTCATAGCTGCATGATTTCATTTTGGTTAACTTTATCCAATGATTTGCATTTCATAATATTCATATATGATAGTATATTTGGATAAATTATATTATATGACGCATTCTTGTAAATGTACGTATGTATAATTATTTATCTATATATCACCATATGTATATGTGTAAATGTGTATCAAGTATGGTGTTAGAAAGAAGAATATCTCTTCCAGAATTAATTGATTTGAAGATAGTGAATTTTAGAAATCAAATAAGTGAAGTATTGATAATTACAATATTTGATTAAGTAAATTGGGGTAGATTATCTTTGCTTAAATTAAGGAAGTTAATCTCTTTCAAAATTGATTTATAAGGCCACTAGGAAGTTAGTTATTGAATATATGATGAGTTTTCAATTATGAAAGTAGTCTTTAATTATGTTTTATAAAAGAAAGGTAATTTGATTGTGGGACAATAATTTGTTGATAAATTTTATATTGTGAGTTGCAATCGAATATATTAGGTTTAATAGCTAAGGTATGTTAGTGAGGAAGTAAGGATGTACGTAATGAGTTATTATTCTTAGTATTGACTATAGGAGTATCCTTTATGATTGATTAAGTCATTCTTTAATATGATCAGTTGTACTATTGAATTGATTGTTATATCAAGTAATGTGTTGATTAGTGGAGTTTGGGTGAACTTGGTTATTGTTCAAAATGGAAGTAATGACTTTCTATGGAGTATTTATGTTTGTGATGCAAGGATTGCTTGAATTGAATACCGTGTCATTTTTTTGGAAATTGGGGGTGAATTTGATAATTGTTTGAAAGTGGGTGTTATTATGTAGGTTGAATTCATGATTGAAATGTGTATTTGTTGCTCGTCTAGTTTGAGGTGTTGAATAAGTAATAATGAGAAGCTTTGGTTACTGAGGTTGATTTTGATTTTGAATTGATTTTGGGATTTTTGTTATAAGGGAGTTCTTGTGTGAAATTGTTAGGGTAATCTTCCAAAGGTTAGAGGGGAGTATGGTTTTTACTTGCATGAGTTGGTATGGGGGTCGGGGATCAAGTGAGGCTGCCAGGGTAACCCAGGATGGGGGTCGGAAACCTAGGAAGATACGCATTGGGTAACCCATATCAAGCCATGAGTGTTTGCATGATTTTTATATTGTTTCACTTGGAAGTGGGTGGTTTCATGATTTTGTTATTATGGAAAGTGGTTGATCTTTATACTTGGATTGTGTGCTTCAAGGTATGTATCCTTGCACTATTTACTTGTGGTTATGGTTGGGGAAATAATTTTCCTTATGATTGGATTTTCATGTAGTTACTTTGCGAACACTCAATTCTATACTTGATTTATGATTATGTGGATTTTGGCCTTGCACTGTGGAATTGTTAACTGTGGAGACTTTGTGCGAGTTGGTGCATGTCTCGCTTTATGTGATAGTTCATGTGACTTTATATGTTGTGAAAGTTGGCTTACCCAGTTAGTGGACTATAGAGTCTTTTGTTGCTAGTAGGGGGATTGGATTTCAATGGGGGTCAAGACCCAAAAATGGTGCTAGGGTAACTCATTGAGAGTATCTTTAATCTAGTGATAACCTAATGAATAGTTAGGGGGTTGGGCAGTACTCGCATTAATAAAAGATAATTGAAGCCTCAATCATGGTGCAAGTGCTCGTTTAGGCTTGAGATGAGTGGGAAGGCCTGGAATGGAAAGATCAACTACCTTTTCTTCATGAAAGGTATGTTGATTCCACATGAGTTAAAATGGGGGTCGGGGATCGGTTGAGGTTGCTAGGGTAACCCATGATAGGGGTCAGGAACCTAGGAAGATCCACATTGGGTAACCCATATCGATCTATGCGATGACACACTTCCCTATAGCAACCTTGTATGCCTTGTTTGTTTTCCCCTTGTTGTTCATGTACCTCTGGAAGAGGTTTTTCTTTATATTTTTGTTTGTTACTTTGTATGTTGGAATCATGTTAGCCTATGTATGCTTGATTGTTTGTGTAGTGGGTCCTTATTGTCACCTCCTAGCATGGGGGGTGAACCTTAGGTTTCCACATGGTCGGGTGGAATGTGCTATGCACTCCATTGGGTTCCCAGTTGATGTTCGTGAGCATGGTTGTGGTACCTGATGCAAAGACTCTAGATCTTGTACCAGACTTGAGTTGGCATTAATGCTATGTGATGTAATCATTTAGTTGTACCTTATCATGTATTTGATGTATCCTTCCCATTGTTATAAGGGAAGCTTGATGTAATCTTGTAAACAGTGTAATGATCTACCCCATATATGGAAAGTTGTAAAGGTGTTAGTTGGTTCATAATATTCAATCTTTAATGTTGTATATGTGGAAATATATATATAATGATTTGGATGTAAATGAACTCTTGTTGAAGTTATTTTTTGATGTATGTTTAGATTGGATAATTGAGGTGTTTGTAATGTAGTCATGATACCCTAAAGGATGTAGTTAGTGCAAATGTGCATGTGGATTTCATTCTATGTTATTGCTAGTATGATCTATACGTTGATTCACTTTTTAAAAAAATGTCTCATAATTGTTAGTTGTGTTTCCCTTTGGGGTTTCATGGTGGGCCGTTACAACAAGAGTTGATGTAGGAGACCTATTAATCAAGTAACATGAAATGACAACAACTTCAGCCCAAAACATTTGTTCTAGATCAGCACCACTCAACATACTCCTAGCCTTCTCCATTAGTGTCATGTTCATTCTTTCTGCAACTCCTTTCTGTTGTGGAGAATACAGAGTTGTCTTCTATATGTGAATACCAAAATATTTACAAAATTTATCAAAATCATTAGAGAAAAATTCACATTATCATTCCTCAAAAAAAATATTTTATTTCCAATCTGCAACTCAACCATTGCTTTAAATTCTTTAAATCGACTCAAAACTTCAGATTTACTCTTTAGGAAATATACCCATGTCCTTCTACTATAATCATAAATAAATGAAACATAATATATGGATTTACCAATTGAAGGAACATCTATAGGACCAAACACATCAGAATGAATAAGATCCAATACACCACAAGATTTATGAGAACTCGAGTAAAACTAAATGCAGTTTTGTTTTCCATAAATGCAATGCTCATAGAAATCAAATTCAAGATTACAATCAGGCAGACCTTCAACAAGGTTTTTATTTTTCAAGGTCCTTAGACCCTTTTCTCCAATGTGGCCAAGTCTTTGGTGCCATAACATAGTTTTCTCTGCAAGTAACTTTGTCTCAAATGAAAGAGTACCCTTGGGTACCCAAAAGCCATGACCATCTGTTGAAGGTGAAACCCTCACTTCTTCCACAAAATTTCTTTTCACCGAAGTACTATTGCACTCAACAGTGCATGCATCCCGCTTATATAATGTGCCATATCTGACACCTATAGCAATCACCATAGCACCTCTAACCATCTTGCATCCAGCATTAGAAAATACTACCTGCACACCTACATCTATTAGTTTGCTCACAGATAAAAAAATTTGTGTTAATCCAAGGATATGCAACACACCATTAATCCTTTTTATTCTACCATCAGGAAACCTAATTTTAACTTTACCATGGACAACAATTTCTAAATGAGAATCATCACCCAAGTACACCTTACCTCCATCAAATTCTTCATATTCAGAAAACCAATCTCTATTAAAGGTCATATGGAAAGATGCACCTGAGTCAATTAACCGTGCATCATTACCTGCACATGTTGCCAAAGCTACAATGAATGTGTCACCATCTTCCTTCTTAGACTTAGAATCATAATCAACTTTCTTCTTTTTCTTCTTTTTTTCTTCTTTACATTCCTTACGAACATGTCCAGGCTTACTGCAGTTCCAAAAAATAAATTTGTACTTTCCAAGAGATTTAGATCTCCCCCTAGACTTGGATTTTTCACGCTTCTCATTCTTCTTGCCTTTTTCCTTAGGTCTTCCACAAACATTCAGGGCCTCCTTAGTAGTGATGGATACCTTCCTCATCTCTTCAAAAAGAAAAGAACCCACCACAACTTCAGTATTCAAAATAGCAGAAGTACTCCCAATAGCCATAACAAGAGAATCCCATGTATTAGGTAAAGAACAAAGTAAGATCTGACATTTCTCTTCCTCATCCATTTTAACACCAACTGATGCCAATCGAGCCACCAACATATTGAATGCTTCCAGGTGGTATGTAATTTGTCCACCCTCTTCCATTCTCAAGGAAAACAACTTCTTCCATAAGAAAATCTTGTTCACTAAAGATTTGGCTTGATACATATCACCAAGCTTCTTCCATAGTTTATGTGCAAATATCTCTTCATGGACATTAATTAAAACAGATTTTTCCAAGCACAATCTAATTAAACCCTTGGCTTTATGGTCCATAACATCATATTGAGCAACCTGAGTAGGATTTGTGGGCCTCAAAACATTCTCATCAACAACATCCCACAACTATCAATCTATCAACATATCCTTCATCTTTAGCTTTTCACATCTCAAAATTATTTCCAAAAATTTCTCCATCTCTATTCTACCTGATGAACTTGTTATCTGAAAATTCCTACAACAAGATCACAAAGTGTCTTTTGCACAAGCTCCTACTCAAATTTGGATTAGTTCAAAAATCCCAACAACCCACAACTGAAACCAAAGGTGATCAAGCTCTTATACCACTTGTAAGGAAGCTAAGGTAGCAGAAAAAATTCCTACACTAATCTTGAGAGGAGAACAATGCAAAAAAATATAGATCTTTGACAGTTATAGAAACTTAAACATAAATAAACATAAATATCATGCATACCATGACACAGTGATTTATGTGGGGAAAACCCTTTCAGGAGAAAAACCCCATACTCCAAAAGCCGCCCAATATATTATTCAGTAAATCACAAAGATTACAATATACTTGCAAAGTAAGCTTCTCATAGGAGTATCACCACTCAGAGATCAAGAGACAACACGACCACTATCAGACTCTCAGAAATCATCACAGTCTCTACCACAATCGTAATACAATTCCCTCATAAAATAGAGTTACATTCTAGGGCAAGACAGGCCAACAAAATATCTGCCATTAGATCTAAAACCTAATAACAAATGGTCTAGATTTACAATATATCCTTTATTTAATGTATTCTGGTCATTCTAGAAGTTTCCTGAAAAAGTTAACATGCTCACATTTTGCTTCGTGTTGCCATTGTATACACCTATCGGCGTAACTAGGAAATATATATATAAATATATACATCCTATCAACAATAAACCACATATAATTGCAAGGTTGAGACACATTTTCCCAACAGTTGATAGTAGACAATTTTATAAATTCTCACTAAGTCAATGACATGGATAAGTTTTGTCAGTGCAAAATCCTATGGGTCTTGTCTCTTCTAGAACCTGATTCATTATTTTTAGTGTCTTATTATGTCTTTATAATATAAATATCAAGTGGAAGAATGTCAAGAATTGGTGGAAATTTACATATAAAATAGGCCTCATAAGGATGACATCATCAAAATAATAAATTAACAAAAATAAATTAAAAGATGACATCATTTGTTACAACAACTTCATCCAAATTAAAAATATAATCATTTATTTAATTATATTAAACTTACTAAATTCATATAAACTAATTGGATAACCTTAATTTGACCCTACACAATCCTACTTTATCTTAATGACCTCTCTAAAAAGTATAATTTTTATTTATATTTAATATGTACTGTAAAAATAAAAAATAATAATATGGAGGTTTTCTTGTGAAATTAGCAAAAAGAATTAGTCCTACAAAATTGGCGAAAAGAGTCAATCTAAGAAAAATAGGAATTTTGGCAAGGATTGGGCAAAGTAAAATTCAAATGAAGAGATTATGACGATCATTTTAATGAAAGAAAGTACAGAAGACATCGATCTCCTTTAATTTGTAATAATATGTAGACTAATCGGCCCACAACTAAGAAGAAGCAAAATTCTACTTTGGGTCGAGTCAAATTGGAAGGTGCAACATGTCATAAAGTTTCTCTCGAATGGTTTTTTTATTGTTGTCTTCTTGTCTGAAGAATAAAGAGATGGTATAAGATAGGTGCATATCCCATATATATGCAAAAATGGACACCAATATTTAACCCAAGAAACTATGATCCTTATGGTGCACCTATATGGATCAAACTGTACAATCTCCCATTGGAATTTTGGTTGGAAGAATGTCTAGAAAAAATTGGGAGATTATTGGGAACCCTAATTGACATCGATGTGGATCTATTGGAAGAAAATTCCTACCTATATGCTCAAATACAAATAGCTGTGACTAGAAAATTTCAAGCCACATTAAACTCTTATCCACCCAAAGTGATTTGTACAAATGGTGGAAATTGAAAAGCATAAACCTTTTTGTTTAAACTATAAGAAACAAAATCATGCGATGGTCAACTAATTAAGACCTATAAAAAGTTGAGAAATATGGAAGAAAAAATAATTGACCCGGGATCTAAGAGACAAAATGATGTAATAGGTGTCAGGGAGAAAGACAACTCTTCTTAGAACAAAAATGTCGAGAGATCGAACACAATTCCAGAAAAGACGATTCAAGGTGTGACCTTGTCGTACAAGGTAGAGATAGATAAATGTAAGGAAATATATGGGGAAAGGGGAGTCAATAATAACACTCCCTATGCTCTTTTACTCCTTCTGAACCCCTATTAAGGATAGAAATGGTTGTAGATAGAATATCAAAGGAAGATGAAAGTATCCATGACCAAGGGACAAATAGTGAGGAGGAAAACAAATACGATGAACTTGAAATTGTTGATCCTAGATGCATCTCACAATCAACCTCAAAAATACTGAGTTGTAAAATAGGAATGAACAAAAAGAAAGGAAGGAAAATGAATAATCAAAAGAGGGAGGAATTAGCACAAGAAAAATGCCTAACAAGCAAATTAAAATTTTCATATTGAACGCTAAGGGAGGAAAATCCTCCCTTAGGAAGCCATGAGGATTCTTAAATGGAAAGTTAGGGGATTGAATGCCACTAACAAGAGGTGCTTGATAAAGTGCCAATTAGAAACATAAATGTGGATATGATTCTTTTACAAGAAACAAAAATTGAAGAAGAGGGTACAAAGTTGCTCAATTTGTATGGTTGGGAGGAGGTTCATTTCAATGTGTGTGGCTCTGTGGGTGGGCTTGGAACTCTCTAGTGATTGAACAACGTCAGGGTGTCACAAATATAAAAAGAGAAAAATTGGATTCTATGTGAGGTAAGCAGTTTGAAAGAAAATTTGAATTTTTTTCTAATAATGTTTATGGTCCTATAAGAAACCAGGAGAAATATCCTCTGGAATTCATTAAGAGATATAACAGTAAGGTTCAGTGGAAAGAAATTTATATTAGGGGGAGGATAAAAGAGAAACGGGGGGGGAGTAAGAAATGCTCCTCCATCAATGACTAACTTTAAGAAATTTATTGAATCAACGGATTTGGTGGAATCTCAAACAAAAAAAGATGCTATACATGGTCTAACAGGCGGGAAGGACTTACAAATATAAGAGAACGATTGGATAGATTCCTATACTCACAAGAGTCCAACTCCAATTAAATATCAATCTGGAATCTAAAATTACTCCACTTTTAGGATCATACCACATGGTAGTGGAATTAGTGGTAACAATAGACAATGGTTTGGCTAGAAGCATATTTAAATTTGAAAGAATGTGGTTTCATAAATTGGAACTAGTGGAGACAATAAAAGAATGGTGGAGATTGGCCCCATGATATATTAGAACAAATATTTTTGTATTCATGTGCAAACTGTAATTCATAAAAGGAAAACTCAGAGAATGGAATAAAACTTCTTTTAAATGTATGTATTTGAAGAAAAGACTAGAAATGGAATTGGAGGAACTAAATGAAAGGATCATAAAGAAAGGCATGGATCAAGAAGACTACCAAAATAAAAAATCATTAATTGCATAATACTTTGAAATTCTTGTTGGGGAGGAAGAAATTTGCAATCAAAATATAAAGAAATTTGTTTATTAGAGGGGGATTCAAACATCAAATGATTTCACAATACAGTGAAGATACAAAGGTCCCAAAATAAAATTATTGAAATAAAAGATGGTTGTGGAAGAACAATAAAGATGGTGGACATATAAAATGAGGTCATGAACCACTTCAAAAACTTGCTTGATCCTACTGAAAGATGGGACTAGCGGGAATATGAATTGATTTTGGAGAATATCCCACGCTTGATAATAGAGGAAGAAAATGAAGAATTGGTGGCTCAATTTTCCATTGAAGAAGTTAAGGTTTCTACTTTTCAGTTACATCCTGATAAATCCCTGGGCCCAGATGGATATCCAACCTTTTTTTTACAAAAAAATGGCATTTTTTGGGAAAAGGAATATGGGAGCATATAGAGGAATTCAGAAAAAGAAAAAAATGTGAAATACATAAATAATACATTGATAGCATTAATACCAAAAAATGAATAATGTTCATCATTCACAAAATTTTGACCTATATCACTCTGCAACACAATTTATAAAATCATGGAAAAAGCACTAGCAAACAAGCTTAAAAAAACTCTAGAAAAGGCGATCTCAAGCAATCAAAGTGGGTTCACACCAAACAAAGATATTGTGCATAGTATTATTATTGTAAATGAAATTATTCACTCAATCAACAAGGAATAGATGAAAAGCATGATGATCAAACTTGATGTTAGCAAAGCATACAATCGAGTAAAATGGAGATTCTTATCCAAGATAATGGAAAATTTTGGTTACAGTTGACAGTGGATTAAAATGATATATCAATGCATATCAATGGTAAGATTTTATGTCCTAGTGAATGGAACACCTTGTGGATTTTTGAAAGCTCCAACGGTCTTCGTCAGGGTGATCCTATATCCTTGCCTTTTTTGTAATTATGGTTAAAGTATTGAGCAAGAAAATTGACAGATCTAGAAGGGATGGGTTTTGGATAGGTTTGTCGATTGCAAGAAAGATAGACTCAAAGATGCATCTATAATTTGAAAAAAACATTGTTTTGTACAGTGAGGCCACACTCAAGCAAGCTAGAGAAATAAGACAAGTCCTAGCGAAATACATTGATTCTTTGGTGAAAGGAAGATAGGTACGCGAAAAATATTCCAACACTAATCTATCAAAGGAGATAATGTGCAATTTTTTACAGTTTCAAACCCTTATTCAATTACAATAAAGAAGATGTACATTATAGGTAAAGATAATCAACAATAGAGATACAATAAAAACATATAACACCAAATATATGTGGGGAAAACCCTTTTGGGAAAAAACCCACACTCCAAAAGCTTGAACAATGTATTATTTGTAAAAAACGGTTACAATACACTTGTTGTGCAAGCTTCTACAAGAGTTTATCTGTGTTACAATTCTGGAGTAAATCCAACAACATAACGGTATCTCAACACAATTTCATACTACTCCAAAATACACAAGTGCTCAATATATAAGAGCTTACAATGCATAAAATAAAAATTTCTAAAACAACTTCCAAAGGCTGAAGATGCAACATGAAAGCACCAAAAACATTGCAAACGCACAACGATAAGTTTCCAAATTTTCACCACATGCTAATCTACAAAAAACTACACTTGCTAAAATAACTACTCTTTGAAAACTCACATTCCATGTAAACTCAACACGAAAAATAGAAAAAAAAAATTTATGCACAATTCCACCTGTAAAAAAGACAACTTTCTAACTTGACTCCTCATCCAAATAGAAACTGCAAGTTGTAACTCACAAAGACAAAGTGAGAAAATCAGCAACATTCAATATTTAGAAAAATCAAATCTTCAGAAAAATCAAAGGTTGAGACACCTTATTTTTCCTAACATTCTCCCACTCGTCGAACACCTTTGAAGAGCCAATGAAAGTAACATGATTTAATTGCTAGAGGTCATGAGTCCCATAGACTTCGAACACCATTTTAACTTCTTTGTGCTCACTGGCTTTTTCAATGCATTTGCAACATTCATCAAGGTGTCAACCTTCTCCAAATTCACCTTTCCATCTTCCACCATATCACGAACAAAATGAAATTGAACATCAATGTGTTTTTTTCTAGCATGGAAAGTAGGATTCTTTACCAAGCAAATAGCACTCAACTATCACAACATATAGTAATCTTCCCTACATCAAAATCGGTTTCAGAATACAAACACTTAAGCCAAACGACTTCCTTGCAAGCATGAGTAGCTACCATGTACTCTACTTTTGTAGTGGAAAAAGTGACTACAACCTACCACTTATTCATCCAACTGATAGCACCACCATACATCGTGAACACATATCCACTGGTGGATCTTCTGTTGTCAATGTCACCTGCCCAATCTGAATCCACATATCCACGAATATTCATTGAGTTCCGAGGTCCAATAGGATAACCATGAAAATATAAGGAATACTCAGAATTACATCACAAATATCTAAACAATCTCTTCATTGCATCCTAATGCACTCGTCTAGGATTATCCATAAACCAACTAAGGACTCCCATTGCTTGGGCAATGTCTAGCCTCATACAGACCATAGCATACATAAGACTGCCAACAACACTTGCATATGGTACTCTGGTCATGTCCTCCATCTTGGTGGGAGATTTTGGACAATCTTCCACATAAATCTTTGTCCCCTATACTACAGGAACAACTAACTATCTGCAAGTTGTCATGTTGAACCTTTCCAACACTGTATTCACATACTTTCTTTGGCTTAACCAAAGCTTTATGTTAGCTCTATCTCTTCTGATCTCCATCCCCAAAATATACCTCACTGCACCTAAATCCTTCATCTCAAACTGTGCTAACAACTGAGACTTCAAATCTGAAATCAAACTTTTACCATTCCCAAAAAATAACATATAATCTACGTACAATTCAATTATGAGAATGTGACCATTATTAGATTTGTAATACACACAATGGTCATATTTATATCTCAGAAATCCCAATGACAACACATAAGTATCAAACTTCTGGTACCACATTCTAGGAGACTGCTTAAGACCATACAAAGACTTTTTCAAATTGCAAACCATATTTTCTTTATCTTTAACCACGAAATGCTTTGGTTGTGACATATAAATCTCTTCCTCCAAGTCTCCATGAAGGAATGTTGTCTTCACGTCCATCTGTTCCACTTTAAGATCATACACTGTTGTAAGTGATAACAAGAATCAGATAGATGTCATCTTTGCAACAGGACAAAAAATCTCACCATAGTCAATTCCCTCCACTTGAGAATACCCCTTAGCGACCAACCGTTCCTTATACTTCTCAACACTACCATCTGGATCAATTTTCTATTGAACACCCAATGGGTTTTTGTCCTTCAGGAAAAGGTACCAGATCCCATGTATCATGTTTCTTCAATGCAACCATTTCTTCATCCATGGCTTTCATCCAGGAATCTACATCACTCATACCCATAGCCTCCTTAATAATCCTAGGCTCATCAGTCTTAGCAATCAAAGCAAAAATAGAACTAGAATCCAACAATGAATAACTAAACCTTTCTGGTGAATATCCAAACCTATCAGGTTGTTGCCTATCTCTCATAGACCTCATTTCTTGTTGAGGTTGAGGTTCTTCCTCTTCTTCAGAACTTTCATAGCTTCTCAATTTCTCCTCATCATCAAGTCCATTTTGGGCTTCAGGTTCAACTTTCTTAGATTCAAGAGGAAGTTGAACCAAATCTTCTTTCTTTTGTTCTTCTGTAGGCTGCAAAACGATGGAAGAAGGTTTCATCTCTCTAAAGATAACACTTCAACTGTAGAGAACCTTTTCAACCACTGGATCCCAAAGCTTGTACCCTTTCACACCAATACCATATATGATGAAGATACACTTGATGTTGGAGACATGCGCCTCAAACTTATTGACTTAAATCTCCTGAAAGAGAAAAATTGGTGAGACACCTAGAATGTTTTGCTAACGAGCAACTTAGTTCTAAAGGCTCGAATTGATTAGATCGGTGATACTAATGGTTGATCTTGCTGACGGAAGTCGTTGGTGTGACCTGAACTGTTGACACGAGATTCCTAACTCTCGATGATGATAGATTATGGTTGAAGAGTTCCGTCAGGGAGAATATTGTCAATGGTCATGCATGGATTAGCGTTGAGGTAACATTGGTCTTTGGTAAGACCTGAGAATGTTGTATCAACACCTTTTTTCTTTTTGATGGATTTGTTGAATTTGAACGTTGATGTGACTCTTGCCGATGCATGTGGTTTTGATGTTCTTTTGGGACATCGGGGAGACTTGGGCTATCATTGTGACATCTCAAACAGTTGCCGATAATGTTGGTCATGCCGATGGACTTGAAGGAATACCATGGTTGAATAGGTGCTGACTTGGGTTGACTGTTGAGGTGTACGATGTTCATTTGAGAATTGTGGTAAGTAGGTAGTGACTATCCAGTGACTGGTAAGATCGACAATTGCTCAACAGAGGGAACTGAACTGAACCATTTGTACAGAGAACGAATCGATCATGGTTGTTGCTATTCATTGCAATGTATTGTAACCATTATGGGTTTGATGGTTGAATGATCAGTTAGATTTATTCATTGTATGTTGTATAAGCATTGTAACAGTGAGAAATAACGAAGATCGGGATTTTTTTTGTGCAAGGTTGATCAAGGAAATGTTGCTACTACGAAATTGACATCTAAAAGTGAAGTTGGAATCTATGTATGTAATTCATTTATTGCAATACAAGGAGACTTTACTTGGTGTGTGGGTGTTTTCTCCCATAAGGGTTTTCCCACATTAAATACTGGTGTTCAATTCTCTGTATGATTTTAATTTTCCTGTTATGTTATTCCAATAATGTGCATCTTTAATGAACTGTAATTGATTTTGAACCTATAGTCTACACTATTCCTCTTAGAATTAGCATTAGGAAGGTGAATCCACAAATTTGCTTTCCTTACAAGTGGTATCAGATCCTGGCCAGTTGTGTTATCCTTGTGGGAAGGGTTGGTTTTTTGTGTCAATTTTGAAGTGGGAGTTTTGTAGAAACTTGGTAATCTCGATTGCAGATTAAGATGGCAAGCACATCAGGAAAGATTGAAATTAAGAAATTCAATGGTAGAAATTGAGTTGTGGAAACTCAAAATGGAAGACTTGTTGGTGGATCATGATCTTTGGCTTGCTGTGTCTAGAACAAAACCTTCTGGCATGAAGCAATAAGATTGGGACCTCGCAGACATAAAAGCAAAAGGGTTGATAAGACTATGTTTAGCAAATTCTATTCTATTGAACATTCACGAAGAAAAATCTGCATATTCTTTGTGGAAGAAGCTTGGAGACATTTATTAGGGAAAGTCCTTGGTGAATAAGATGTTCTTAAGGAAGAAGTTGTACTCTTTCAAAATGGAAGAAGGGGCGTTTGTGGCTGATCATCCGAATACATTCAACACGTTGATTGCTCAGTCAACATCTATGAGTGTGAAAATAGATGACGAAGATCGTTGTATGCTCTTGTTGTGTTCTTTGCCAAATTCTTGGGATCATTTAGTGGTGGTGATTAGGAGCACAAAAACCACTTTCAAGATGGAAGATGTGGTTGCTTCTCTGCTATTAGAAGAGATGCAAAGGAAATCTTCTGAGATGGCGAAGGAGGGTCTTGGTGTTCGAGGCAGATCAAAATAAAAAGGAAAGAAGAAGGATAAGAAGTCCAAATCGAAATCAAAAGGGAGATCAAAGTCTCCTGGAAAGAAGTCCAAGGTGAAGTGTTGGAGTTGTGGGCAGCCTGGTCATGTCCAAAAGGATTGCAAAGAGGATAAAAAGAAGAAGAATAAGAACTCTTCCGATAATGATTCTTCTTAGAGCGAAGAGGATTCCTTCATTGCAACTTTTCTGACTCAAACATTAGATGATGTCTGGCTGATTCATTCTAGAGCATCTTTCCACATGACATCTCATAGAGACTGGTTCATAAAGTATAAAAAATACAATGGTGGAAAGGTGTATTTAGCAAGTGATTCATCTCTAGAAATTTTTGTCTGTGGAAGGGTCATAATTCAATTTCTTGATGGAAGAATTAATGGAATTGATGGTGCAATGCATATACCAGGCTTGGCTCAGAATTTACTTTTTGTAAGCAAGTTGAATGATGTTGGAGTGCAAGCCTCGTTCTCAAGCAATGGATGCAAAATGACTGGAGGCTCGATGGTGTTGGCTAGGGGTGATCGAATTGGTACTCTGTACAAGTTGGATGCACTTGTTGTTCAATGTAATAGTGTCTTTGCAAAGTCACATAAGGTTGTTCGTGTAGAGGAGACTGAAGTCCCTATATGGGAAAATTCTTTGGAAATTAAACTTCTTGCATAGAAGACTATGCTCTAGCATCAAAGGCTCGGTCACATTGGTGAGAAAGGTTTAAAGGCCTTGAAAAATAAAAACGTGGTTGAGGGGCTTGAAGACTGTAACCTGGAATTTGAATTTTGTGAACATTGTAGATATGGAAAACATCATCATGTTTCTTTTTACTCTAGTCCTCACAAATATTCTGGTGTTCTGTATTATATTCACTTTGATGTTTTTGGTCTAGTAAATGTTCCTTCATTATTGAAATCAAGATACTATTTTTCTTTTATTGATGATTATTTGAGAAGGGCATTTGTTTATTTTCTAAAAAGTAAATTAGAATTGTTCAGTCGGTTTAAAGAGTTCAAGAACTTGGTTGAAAATTAGATTGGTAAGAAAATTAAATGCTTGAGGACAGATAATGGTGGTGAATTCTGTTCTGTAGATTTTGAAAGGTATTGCAAAGACCATGGAATTAAAAGGCATAAAACAACACCTTACACTCCACAACAAAATGGAGTTGTCGAAAGGTTGAACAAGACGTTGATGGAGAGAGCGAGAAGTATGTTGAGCAATGTTGGTCTAGAGCAATTCTAGGTTGAGGTTGTGGCTATAGCATGTTACTTGGTAAATCGATCTCCCTCTTTGGCACTTGTTGATAAAATTCCTATGGAAGCTTGGTCTAGCAAGAAGCCCTCTCTGAGACATGTTCATTTCTTTGGCTGTGAAGCATATGTTTATGTGCCAAATGAGAAGAGATCTAAGTTGGAGAACAAAGTGGTTAAGTGTATCTTCATTAGCTACGACATTGGTGTGAAAGGATTCAATCTTTGGAATCCTGTGACTGAAAAGGTTGTATACATCAGAAGTGTAATCTTTTGTGAGTTGAAACCTTCTTCAATGGATCTACAGTCAGGGATGAAAGAAGAAAAAGAGAAAAATGATGTTGTCGAAATTCCTCTAACACCAGAAAAAGAGGAACAACAAATTGACAGTGTACCTGAATCTGAGGAGAGTTCGAGCAGCTCTAAGAGTTATGAACAAGAAGAAGAACCAAAACCTTAGCCTCTTCCTATGAGGAGGTCTAAATGTGAGAAGCAACAACTTGAAAGGCATGGTTTTTCCATGTTGGATGCAAACTGTGCTTATGCTTTGATTACAAATGTTGATGAGCCTAGGACTATGAAAGAAGCAATTGAAATGTTGGATTCAATCTCTTGGTTGGAAGCCATGAATGAAGAAATGGCATCATTAGAGAAGAATGAAACTTGGAGTTTGGTGCCCTTGCCTGAAGGCAGAAAAGTTGTTGGTTGTAAGTGGGTATTTAAAAAGAAAATTGGTCTGGATGGCAGTGTTGAAAAGTATAAAGTGAGGTTGGTTTCTAAGGGGTATTCCCAAGTATAGGGAATTGATTATGGAGAAATATTTTCTCCTGTAGCTAAGTTGACATCTATCAGATTTCTTTTCTCACTTGCAGCTGCGTATGACTTAGAGATTGAACAGATGGATCTAAAGACAACATTTCTTCATGGAGATCTTGAAGAAGAAATTTATATGTCCCAGCCTGAGCACTTTGTCGAAAAAGGTAAAGAAAATATGGTTTGCAAGTTAAAGAAATCTCTGTATGGTTTGAAGCAGTCGCCTAGAATGTGGTACCAAAAGTTTGACACATTTGTACTTTCTTTGGGATTTGTAAATTAAAATATGATCATTGTGTGTACTACAAGACAAAAAATGATAGAGTTCTTATTATTTCCTTGTATGTTGATGACATGTTGTTCATAGGAAATAGTAAGAATATTATTTCTGATCTAAAATATCTATTGTCTGCAAAGTTTGAAATGAAGGATCTTGGTGCAGCAAGGTATATTTTGGGGATGGAAATAACTAGGGATAGAAAGAGTAGGAAGCTCTGGCTCAGCCAGAGTAAGTATATTAACACTGTTCTAGAGAGATTTGGTATGACTGATTGCAAGCAACTAGTTGTTCCAATTTTGTAGGGAACAAAACTATCTGTTGAAGATTGTCCAAAATATCCTACTGAGATGGAGGACATGACTAGAGTGCCTTATGCAAGTGCAGTAGGCAGTTTAATGTATGCAATGGTCTGGACAAGGCTAGACATTGCCCAAGTAGTGGGAGTATTTAGCCGATTTATGGTGAATCCAGGAAGGTCTTATTGGGATGTTGTGAAAAGAGTCTTTAGATATTTAAAAGGTACATCTTAGTATGCTTTGTGTTATCATGGTAACTCGATTGGATCACAGAGATCACTTAGCATTCGAGGCTATGTGGATTCTGATTGGGCAAGGGACATTGGCAGCCGAAGTGGATATATTTTCATATTGAATGGTGGTGCAGTTAGTTGGATGAGCAAGCGACAAGTTGCAGTTGCTCTATCCACTACTGAAGTTGAGTACATAGAAGCAACACACCTGCAAAGAATTTGTATGGATTAGATGTTTGTGTTCTGACATTTGATTCAATGCAGGGGAAATTAAAATTTGTTGTGACAATTAGAGTGCTATTTTTTTGGCTAAAAATCCAAATTTTCATGCTAGGACGAAACATATTGATGTGTAGTATCATTTTGTATGAGATATGGTGGAGAATGGAAAGGTCTATTTAGAAAAAGTGGATACTCCAAAAAATGTTGCAGATGCATTGACGAAACCAGTGAGCACAGACAAGTACAGGTGGTGTGCTAGTTCGATGGGCCTTGGAGCCCATGAATCTCAGTAGTTTTTGAATGCTCTAGAGGTGTCAATAAGATCTTCATCAAGTGGGAGATTGTTGGAGACATGTGCCTCAAACTTACTAACTTAAATCTCTTGAAAGAGAAAAATTGGTGAGACACCTCGAATGTTTTGTCGACGAGCAACTTAGTTTTGAAGGCTCGAAGTGATCATATTGGTGAGACTAATGGTTGATCTTTCCGACAGAAGTTGTCAGTGTGACCTGAACTGTCGGTGCAAGATTCCTAACTCTTGACGATGATAGAAGTCTAGTCGAAGAGTTATGTTGAGGAGACTCTTGCCAATGGTCATGCATGGATTAGCATTGGGGTAACATTGGTCTTCGATAAGACCTGAGAATGTTGGACCGACACCTTTGTTCTTGTCGATGGATCTATTCCAATTGAACGTTAGTGTGACTCTTGTCGATGCGCGTGGTCTTGATGTTCTTTTGGGACATCGGGGAGACTTGGGATATCATTGTGACATATCAAACAATCACCGATAGTGTTGTTCATGCCGATGGACTTGAAGGCAGATCGTGGTTGAACATATGTTGACTTGGGTTGACTATTGAGGTGTACGATGGTCATTTGAGCACTGTTCTGAGTAGGTAGTGACTATTCAATAACTGGTAAGATCAACAGTTGCTCAACAGAGGAAACTGAATTGAACCGTTTGTACAGAGAACGAATCGATCATGGTTGTTGCTATACATTGCAACGTATTGTAACCATTATGGGTTCGATGGTTGAATGATCTGTTAGATTTCTTCATTGTATGTTGTATAAGAATTGTAACAGTGAGATATAACAAAGATTAGGATTTTTTCTGTGCAAGGTTAATCAAGGAAATGTTGCTACTGTGAAATTGACATCTGAAAGTGATGTTGGAATCTATGTATGTAATTCATTTATTGCAATACAAGGATACTTTACTTGGTGTGTGGGTTTTTTCTCCCATAATGGTTTTCCCACGTTAAATACTGGTGTTCAATTCTCTGTATGATTTTATTTTTTTGTTTTGTTATTCTAGTAATGTGCATCTTTAATGAACTGTAATTGATTTTGAACCTATATTTTGCACTATTCCTCTTAGAATTAGCATTAGGAAGGCGATTCCATACCTTTGCTTTCCTTACACTTGACAACCTTATTTTCCAAATTTTGCCTTTTCTCCCTTGGCACACGAGCATATGCCCCACAACCAAACACATGAAGATGTCTCAATGAGGGCTTCTTTTCTGACCACACATCCATAGGTGTCTTATCAACATGAGCTGATGTAGTAGATCTATTTACCAGATAGCATGTAGTAGAAATAGCTTCAACCCAAAACTTTTTTTCAAGGCTTGCTACACTTAGCATACTCCTATCCCTCTCCATCAACATCCTATCCATCCTCTCCACAACTCCATTTTGCTAAGGGGTATATCGAGTTGTCTTATGCCTTTCAATCCCATGTTCTTTACATAACTTATCGAATTCTGCAGAACAAAACTCACCACTATTGTCAGTCCTCAAACATTTTATCTTCCTACTAGTTTGATTTTCTATCAAGGCCTTAAACTCCTTAAACTGACTAAAGACTTTAGATTTACTTCTAAGAAAATAAATAAATTTCCTAGTATAATCATCTATGAAAGAAACCAAATATACAAATTTTGATAATGAAGGAAAATTCACAGGACCAAAAACATCATAATGCACATAGTCAAAAACCCCAGAAGATTTGTGAGAATTATGATAAAATTGAACACGGTTTTGCTTTCCATAAATATAATGTTCACAAAAATTGAACTCAAGATTACAATCATCAAGCCCCTCAACAAGGCATTTATTTTTTAGGGTTCTTAAACCCTTTTCACCAATGTGACCAAGTCTTTGGTGCCAAAGCATTGTCTTCTCAGAAAGTAACTCCATCTCCAAAGCATGAGCACCCTTGGGTACCTAGAATGCATGATCATTAGAAGTAGATGCAACTATCTTCTTTTCTACTAGTTCCAATGGTGAGGATAGTGACTTAGAAGTTCTTTTCTTCTTTTCCATAGAAGAACTATTGCACTGAATTGTACATGCATCTAGCTAAAATAGAGTGCCTATCCGAACACCCTTAGCAAGCACCATAGATCCTCTTGTCATCTTGCATCCTCCATTCGATAAAACAACTTGAACACCCACATCATTCAACTTACTTATAGAAAGAAGGTTTCTTGCCAAACTAGGGATATGCAGGACACCATCAATCCCCATCACTCTACCATCTAGGAATGTTATCTTAACTCTTCCATGACCAACAATATTTAGGTGAGAGTCATCACCCAGGTACACCTTCCCACCATCATAAATTTCAAACTTAGAAAACCAATCTCGATGTGAACTCATGTGGAAAGAAGCGCCAAAGTCTATCAATCGCACATCTTGCGATGCATGCGTTGCCAAGGCAGTGACAAAATCATCTACATCATTTTGAGAGGACTTATAAGATTCAAAATCGGAGAATGTCTTCTTTTTCTTCTCACAATCTTTGTGGAAATGACTAGATTTTCTGAAATTCCAACATTTTTCCTTGGTCTTACCAAGAGACTTAAATCTCCCACGGGATTTGGATTCTGACTTTTCTTGCTTCGTGTTCTTCTTTTTTACCTTTTTCTTTCATTCTTCCTCAAACCGCCAGAGCCTCCGTAGCCATTTCAGAAGATTTTCTCCACATCTCTTCAGATAGCAATGACGCAACCACTTCATCCACCTTAAAGGTGGTAGTGGTACTTCCAATGGCCATGACAAGGTGGTCCCAAGAATCCAGAAGCGAACACAACAAAATCATGCAACGATCCTCCTCCTCCATTTTGACACCAACAAAGCTCAACTAGGAAACAAGCATGTTGAATGCATTCAAGTGATCTACAACAAATCCTCATTCCTCCATCCACAAAGAATACATCTTCTTTCGTAGGAACAACTTATTTACCAGGGATTTAGCCTGATAAATCTGAGCAATTTTATTCCAAAGAAGTGCAATAGTCTTCTCTTCGTGAACATTTAGGAGTACTGAATTAGCTAAATAGAGTCTTATCAGACCCTTATCCTTTTGATCCATCAAATCCCAATCTTCTTGTTCCATGCCTATTGGCATAGTTCCAAAAACAGTTGTCCACAAATTGTGGTCTACAAGCATGTTTTCCATATTGAGCTTCCACAGCTCAAAGTTACCTTCGTTAAACTTCTCTATCTCAATTCTACTAGATGTGCTTTTCATCTCCTTCCTACAACAAGATCAACACAAAATTTCTTCAACAAGCTCCCACTCAAACAAGATCAATTCAAAAAACCCTTTAACCCACAATAGGCAATAGAGGTGATCAGGCTCTGATACCAACTAAAAGGAAGCTAGGTACGCGAAAAATATTCCAACACTAATCTATCAGAGGAGAGAATGTGCAAATTTCTATAGTTTCAAACACTTATTCAATTACAATAAAGAAGATGTACATTACAAGTAAAGATAATCAACAACAAAGATACTATAAAAACACATAACACCAAATATACGTGGGGAAAACCGTTTCGGGAAAAAAACCCCACACTCCAAAAGTATAAACAATGTATTAGCTATAAACAACAATTACAATACACTTGCAATGCAAGCTTCTATAGGAGTTTGTCTGTGTTACAATTCTGGAGTAAATCCGGCAACATAACGGTATCTCAACACAATTTTATACTACAAAATACACAAGTGCTCAATATATAAGAGCTTACAATGCATAAAATAAACATTTCTAAAACAAATACCAAAGGTTGAAGATGAAACATGGAAAGCGCCAAAAACACTACAAACGCACAACGGTAAGTTTCCAAATTGTCACCACATGCTAATCTGCAAAAAATTGCACTTGCCAAAATAACTGCTCTTTGAAAACTCACATTCCATGTAAACTCAACACAGAAATAGAAAAAAAAATTATGCACAACTCCACCTGTAAAAAAGACAACTTTCTAACTTGACTCCTCATTTGAATAGAAACTACAAGTTGTAACTCACAAAGACAAAGTGAGAAAATCAGCAACATTCAATATTTAGAAAAATAAAATCTTCGGAAAAATAAAAGGTTGAGACGCCTTCTTTTTCCTAACATTTGGGCCAAATTATAAACAAGGAAAAATAAAAAATATACTTTTTCCATACTAAAAGGAAGATTCAAATGAAAAATGTAGAACTACTAGGTTTTATAGTGGACATTATTCCTTGCAAATATCTTGGAGTGCTAGTGTTCAAAGGAATTGTGAGAACCAATATGTGGAAACAAATAATTGGGAAGATTAAAGAAAAATAAATGGCATGGAATGGAAAGTGGCTTACTCTGGATAGACGTATCATAATGATTAAGACGGTATTAACGACAATCCTGATTTACAGTATGGTGTGTATGCAATTGACAGCTAAAGCTTCTTCCTATTTGAATACTATGCTTAAGAAAATTTTGTACGATGGTTCGAACAAAAAGAGGAGAGTATCACTCATGCACTAGGATACCATGTAAAAAAACTATGAGGGAGGGGTTGGTATAAAAAATCTACGCTTTCAAAATATGGAATTAGGAGCAAAACTGATATGGAAAATGTTTGAATCCCCTACAAAACTATGGTGTAGGATAATGCAAAGTAAGTACCTAGACAACAATGAATCCAAAAGGATTTTGACCACTTCCAACCAGGGAAAAATTTAGTGGCGAATCTTCACCAATTGGCAAATTCTAGGAATCGTCCAAGTCGAAATTGGCGAATTTCTTGCACCTAACAGGGTGTCCAAATCGCCTGGATTTTATGAACTATAGGTCCAATGCATGTCCATTCGCCAATGAGTTTTTTTATGAGGCATATTTAAGCAACAAATTCACCATTTTCAAACTACGCGTTTCAATTAGACCGACTAATATTTTTGCTTGGAATCCCAAAAGCATTTAATAAAACACCTACATATTTGCCAATACTATTAAAACAACATTGTATTAGGACCCATTTCGCCAATTAAAATTTACAAATAGTTGCTTGTGAAGACCCATTTCGCCAATTAAAATTTATAAATAGTTGCTTATAAGGACCTATTTTTCCAATAACATTAAAAAATAATTACATTTGAGGACACATTTCGCCTTGAAAATTATAACGTATCGTTGTATAAGCACGCGGGATTCGCCAAATTTTTAATACACCATTTAAAAATCCTGTGGAATTCACCAAATATGGAATCATGGATTGATATAAATACAATTGAAAGTGTCATTTATTCTTACACATTTTGTTCAGTTTTGAGGTTCTATTCTTGATTCGGAAATCAGCGAAAGTCGAAAATGTAGACTTAAAGGTGAGTGATCATTTCTTCAATGTTACTAGTTATAATAATAAGTTTTCTTTATCTATTTTCCATTCTTGCTTCATTCTTAAAGATGATATTGAGTAGGGAATGGGATCAATATTATTATTCTTTGTCCTTAAATAAGAAGACATTTTTTTCTAGTTTTTATTCGAAGTGAGAGACGAATATATCGAGTGAATCAGAGATCAATATGTTGAGTGACTTGAGCAGCAAGGGTAAGGTTCTTGTCGCTCCTCAAACTCTTGTCACTCCTCGGGGTGGTGAAGAGACTCTTGCCACTCCTCGGGCTCCTTAGGGTGGTGAAGAGACTCCTGCCACTCCTCAGGCTCCTCAGGGTGGTGAAGTGACTCTTGCTCCTCCTCAGGGTGGTGAAGAGACTGGGAGGCCATCAAAACGCCAAAAACTTAGACGTACCATACATTCTTACTTTGGAATTTCCAAAACTTCTGATCCATCAGGTCAAGATAGAGCTACATCATCAACTCTTCCACCAAATATTGGTAGCATTCAGAATACCTCACCACCACTGGAAGGTCAAGTTGAGATTGTCATTGATTTAAATCAAAATGTATCAAATCAGGATGGTAATACCGCAGAAGATGTTCCAAGGGATACCCTAGGCCTAGTTAGCCAGAATGAGATAATTGACTTAGATGAGGATGATCATGTTGGTAGCAAGAAAAGAAAAAATAAACCAAAAAGGGGGTGCGAGTGGGAAATGACAAGGAATTTTCAACTTGGTTGGTTGTCAAAGTACCCATTCATTGAACCAGTGGAGAAAGCAAACGATATTGAAAATGAAAATTGGCCAGATGTACGATTTTTACTTGAAAATGTGGAAGAGACAAGATGTTGCAGCTAAAGATTGACTCTATAGAAAATCATATCGGTAAAGTTTATGAAAAACAAATCATAGACAAAAAGGAACAATCAGTCGTACGATGGAAATCAACGGAAGAATGTCTTCATGTTAGGTATGCCACGGATTATGAAGAGCATCACCAAAAAATGTCGAAGCTTGCTGCATGTAAAGGTACACTTGAGGCTCAATTTGGAAAAGCAATGGAAGCAACAAATCTGTCAAAAACTGTTCAGATGAGTTGTTTTTCATATTTTGTCCAGAGGGCGTCCTATGATAGACTACCCAAAATATTATGGTTTATTATCTTATTTGAATGTTCCTCACTATCCCTACTCACATTGGTCAGTAAATGCTAGATGGGAATGGGAAAACTTTCTTGTTGCAGTGGAAAAGGAAGATTTAAAGGATAAAGTAAAAGAGTCAAATTTCATTGCATTATCTTTAGATGAAGTTACTGTGGTAGACAATACTTCTTGGGTCTGTATGCATTTGTATACTGTACAACAACATGTTTTCCAAGCTCATCTTCTCTATGTTCATAAAATGAAGGACAACTCAACATCACAAAATATATTTGAACTAGTCAAGAAATATTTGAATGAAATTGCAGGTATGGATGAGTTGACAATTGCAAAAAATTTGGTGTGTGTAGGAGTTGATGGAGCTGCAGTGATGTAAGGTCAAAGGACCGGTGTTTGCACAAAGTTACAAACTACTTGTGCACCATACATGCTTGGCATTCACTGCATGGCCCACAAAATGAATTTATCATTCAAAATTGTAAGCAAGTTTCCTATAGTATCAAAAGTCAAAAATCTAGTTTGTGAGATCCATGCATACTTTTGCCGAAGTCCTAAACGTTTCACAGAATTTCAAAATTTTGTTGAGGGAATAACACCAGGAAACAAGCTTCTCAAGGATTTCGATACCAGATGGATCTCCATGCATGGACTAGCGCAACGAGTTCTTTCAGAATATCAATCCTTGATTGCAGTGATGTACAAAAATCGTAGCATAGTAGACAAAACTCCTTACCTCTTACATAGGTTAAGCAATATAGAGACACTGTTGACTTTAACTAGTCTTCTCCCCATGTTGGATGTGATGAATGAGCTTGTGAAGAAATCCCAAGACAAAACTATGTATATTAATGAATATTCCAATCTACGTAAACATACATGCTTGGCCCTCGATCATCTATATCTAGATCTAACACAAGATGGCACAAATTATTTCATGTGGCAGAAAATTATTGATTTGAATGATCCTGATAATTATTTATAGTTTAATTCAAGCGGGCACTTATGTATCTATGTACGTGGATATGAGATACAAATGTACTAATGTAAGACAGTCAGGTGCTCTAGCAGAGATGTAGTTGTTAACGATGAATATTTTAAGGGAATTGTTACATATGTTGGTGATAATTTGAAGGAAATTGCAAAATCTCTTTCCTCAGAGATTCATGAAAAATTCCCTCGACATGAAATACTCGAAGCCATGAGTATTGTGTATCCTCAATTTTGGGAAAACCAAGATAACCCAAAATATTTTCATGCTCAGGTAAAAATCTTGATCGAACAATTTTCAAAAATTGTAACATACAATGAGTAGAAAATAGAAGGAATTTTAGATGAAGCTAAGCTTAGAAAACAATGTAGGAGTTTTTCAACAACTATGAAGGACCAGTATAAATCCATGGGCAAGGACAAGGCCTTTGAACCGGGATCAATAAAAAAGGTTTGGACAAACTTAGGTCAAAGTGAAATATTGTGTGGTTTGATATCAGAATATTTTAAACTTGTTGATTTATGTCAAACAATGATATTGGGGTCAGTAGAGGATGAGATATTTTTCAGTACATTGGGGTTTTTGAAATCAAAGTTAAGAAACAAACTAGACAATAATTTGGAAAATTTCTTGAGGATGAAAGGAATTGTTTATAATGTTAGAAATTTTCCTTTTGAAAGGGCATTCACAATTTGGAGGTCCACATGTGAAAGAAGAGGGACCGGGTTGTGCAACACTCCAATTCCAAAGGTTGGTACTGGTGGCACTGGTAGTGGCAATGGGACTCAGACATATGACATTGAAAAAAATGACACAATGAATGTTGAATTTGAGACATAGGCCGAAGAAAATGAAGAGAAAACTTGGAATCCAATTCAAGACGACTCTTTTACTTTATCTGATGATGAACGTCAGTTTGAGGACCCCGAGTCTGTTTGGGAAATGGAAGAGAATTAGCAGCTTTTAAGTATTTATACTACACTTCATGGATCCCAGGATCAATTTCCATTGTTCCATACTGTAGTTGATGATATTTTATATTGTATTCAATGAAATTTTGAATCATTGTACTTCATGATATTTTATTTTATATTTCACTTCATGAATCATATTCCAAAGTCAAACTATAGTTGATGATATTTTATGTTGTATTCCATGAAATTGTGATATTTTATATTTTATATTGTATATTATATTTTACATTAGTTCGTACATAGCATTCAATGAGGTGTCGGATGATGGCACCTTTGAAAGGTTAAGGCAATATAAGTCCATAATGTTGCATGTCGCTGAAACTTGGAACCTTAGCACCAAAGTCTAAAGTTTTAAAGTTTTCCAAACCTCCAACCCACCAACTAGAAAGATGACCAAGAAAGACTTGCAACTCAACAAAGTGAACCATCAACCAAGTCAGGGTATCAGGAAGTTATAAAAATTTAGAGCTTCGCAACAAGGTTATAAAACTCTAAGGACTAGCGACTAAGGTTAGGAAAAGCACCAAAACTGCGACTTTGAGTGATAGTAACCACAGAAATGAAACTAACCAAAAATCCATCATTCCAATTCCAATAATAGATAATCCACAGAATGAATTCATATAAATGTTTAGTGGATATGCTAAGTAGTCATGGAGATTGAGTATTGAATTGTAATGCAATTTCACTAAGATTATGGATGCCTGGAATTAAAATCACCTTATAGTTCATATTTTAATTGTGTTAAAAGTAAAGCTTGAGAATGTACTCAGCAATTCATCACTCAACTCAATACTTATTAGATTAATAACATATTAGCAATAGTATTAGTAGCATATACAACAATGAACATCAACAATCGTTTAAAGTGTATCTAGAAGTTGAAACCACTACCAGACTTTTTCTTCAAATGATATAATAAATAATACAAATAATTGAACATCAGCGCATTACTAAATTCTGAATTTGAGCTTTTAAATTGATTATCACATGAAGGAATACATAGAGGCATTGGCAATGCAAAATCTTGCTCAAAGACAATTTTGCGCAGAGCTGAGTTGGAACTTGGAAACTCATATTATCAAAAATTAAATCACCGCATCACCTTTTCTAGCAACTTCCACTCTTCAAGTGTTGGAATTGTCATTTGTTCTAACTGATGATGTTTGACTTGAAGATTTGTTAACAATTCATGATTCAAATTGGAACTTGTCTTGGATTCTTCAGTCAATTTTTCATTTAGGGTTAGCAATGGTTTGATGGAATCCAAATAGGTCACCACATCTGGGTTCTGAGGAAACTGGTCTAAATCAATCTTCCTTGCATCATCCATCTTCTTTCTGAAATCATTCTTTCCAATGAATCGCTCATTTGTGTCAAAAGCCTCTGGAAAACCAAGCTCTGTGAAGTTCCTTACCTTTTCATCCACCTTATTCATCTTGTCTACAGCCAAATGCAAATATTTCTTTTTTTCATGAATTATCAAACACTTTTCAATGACATATGACAACATCATTGATGTAGTAAGTCGATTAGTAATCCCTTTTGATTTCACAACATTGTCACTAGCTTTGTAGACTGTTTGTTGAATTTGATTTGTTGATTTCTCTAATGCCAACACATTTTTGTTTTCCATTAAATATTTTTTGAGCTTATTATGATGTTGTCTGATAGCATCAATCAATTGAAACATGTCACACAAATGATCAATCCCCTGCATTATTTCATCCCAGATCTTTTGTCTCATATGCCTCATTATTTCTCTACAAAATGTAGATAACTTATTTTGACAAGACTTCATTTCATTTTTCGTTTCCATCAGCTCTACCTCCAATTTTTGTTCCCACTGTGCATTTCCATTTGCAATGCTTAGTCTTGACTTTTTTGAAGTGGATTTTTCCTCATCATATTTCTTGTTGCTCTTGTGTGTGTGAAATATTGGATCAATTTAGATAAAATCAAACACATATTAATAAGACATTAAATCAAAAAGCTGAAAAGGAAACAGAATATGCAAACCGTAACAACAGCTTCCCGAAACCGTCTTATCTTCCTCTAACTTCAGCGTTTTGTTGGTTTCCAGATAGCTCTCAGATCAGCAGATCAAGCTCAACAAAATGACAGCTAAAGAACGAGATTTAAAATGTAAACTATGCTAAATGCAAAGCTATGCTAAGATGAGAAGATTGTTGTGATATTAAAATTGATATGAATGCATAAGCTGATTGCCTGTATGAACATAGATATGCGTAGGTGTGCAAAAGTGAGTGTGTGCGTGTAAATGTGGATGATTATGCGTAGTGTATGCGTGCGTAAGTGAGTATACGAAGTGTAACCAAAGCTTGGATTTGCACCGGAATTTATAGAGTTTTTCGAACGGATTTGATTGGCTGAATCGATCGACGGTCCGGATTAAGCTTGTTTCGAACAGACGGCGGGAGATCTTCGAAAGTGGAAGAGAAGGATGGAAGGTTTCCCTTTTCTTTCAATTTCGTCATTGAGTTTCGAAGGGAAACTTCCATTTTGAAGGATGAGATGCGAGTTTGGAAGGGTGAGTTAGCACGAATTAGAAATTAAATAAATTAAATTTATTTAATTTGGGAAGTGGAGATGAAAATGGCAACCTACATAATTAAATAACTCATATTTAATTATGTTTAAAAATGAAAATTAGGGTGAGGAAATATTAA
The DNA here is from genome assembly GCA_007258455.2 of Sequoia sempervirens. Lineage (NCBI taxonomy): Eukaryota > Viridiplantae > Streptophyta > Pinopsida > Cupressales > Cupressaceae > Sequoia > Sequoia sempervirens. The sequence goes on from VDFB02000015.1 coordinate 59,706,901, forward strand.
ATAAAATATTTAATATTTCAAATTCGAATATGGGATGGAGAATATTCCATTATTCAAATATTTAAAAATATTTAAACTTTAGAATAGAATGATAATTAAATATAAATAAATTATAAAAATTTATTTAATTTAATCAAGCGGAGGGTAAAAATGTTAGTAATTAAATAAAATTATTTATTTAATTTAAGGTAGAAGAATTTAGAAGATGAACGATATAAATAAATAATTAAATTTATTTATATGTAGATGACATTAGAGGAATTAATTAAATAATTTATATTTAATTAATTAACAAGCTTAATCCTGACCATTTTTAGACGTATACATTTTGCCTCTCTTTGAAGTGATGTGTAAAACACATTGCTTCAAAGAAAAATAAGATTTTTCCCCTAATGTGCTTTCGATATTTCTGCTGATGACGCCCCCTCGGGAGGTAAATTACGAATGAGAGAGAGATTTAACTCACGATAAATGATGAAAAAGAATGTCCATTTTGAAAATAAAGTCAAATTTTACCCTTGTTTGACCTTTAAAAGGTAAAAAGGTTGAAAAAGACAAGTCATTTGCACTTTTGACGTTGGTGAAAACTGTAGCTGTGAGAGCGACATCGCGACATGGAGATTCTGTATCATTGCCACTGATTCGAGAGATCGTGCAGATATCAGAGGCCAGCAGCGTATGGACCACTAGTGAGTCAATCTATCCTCTTATGATTTCAAATTTTTCCATTTGGATTAAAATTTTCATGTTTTTCTACGGATTTAGATTTTAAAATTATGTTTGCGCGCATATAGAAAAGTTTAGGCACTTTTGAAAAAAATAGGCGCACTTAGGGTAGAAACAAACACGCATAGAGCAGAAGTTTGAGATTGCTAGGATAAAACCAGTTTAGCGCATATTGTAAAAACTAGCGCACATATAGGATAGGATTGAAAATTTTAGGGGTAGAGCGCTTTTAGGCTAAACAGGCGCGCATAGAGCAAAAACGCGCATCCAGCGAAAATAGTGGTGCATAGGATGAGTGAAGTGGCACATATGGGAAAACGCACATCGGGGGTCTATTTAAGCGCATAGGGTGAAAACAACGACGCATATGAGAAAATGCGCATCCCATAAAAAGAACGACGCATCTGGTAAAATAGGCAGAATGAATGTTTTGTGAAAATGATGATTTGTATTGCTTCCTTAGTCAATAGATAGGTAAATTGTTGTGTCATCATGTTGATATGGATAGAGATGATAGAAAAATCGAATGATTGATTGATAACTTTGCTTCCCAGGATAGAAAACAAAGAGTAAGTGATTGAACTGATAACTTTGCTTCCTAGAGTAGAAAACAAAGAGTAGATTGAACTGATAACCTCGCTTCCTAGAATAGAAAAAAAAGAGTAAATGATTGATATGACTTCTGATAAATTTGCTTTCTGTGATAGAAAAAAAATAGTAATTGATTGTAGGAAAGATTTGATATGATATCCAGCTAGATAGAATTGATTTGATTTGATTGATAGGACCGATTGTGTGATATGGGTTGTTGATTTAATGCATTGATATGAGTCATTGATATGGGTTTGAGATAGTTTGTTGATATAGGTCACTGATAGATATGGGTCTGATTGATGTTGTTTGAATGATTGATATGATTGGTATGATTGATATGAATCTGATGAAATATCCTTGTGATGAAAATAGGAGGTTTTCAAAAAACTCCAGATTAGAGAGCGACATTCAGCAGGATGGGATAGGATCCCTGAGTTGACACCTGCTGACATAGCGTTGATTGATACCTATGGTCTGAGATCCTTGTTGGCGATGCCGCCGATTAGGGTCAACAGAGGATTGTTGACGACGCTTGCAGAGTGATGGCATTCAGAGAACAACACCTTTCACATGCCGACCGGTGAGGTGACAGTGACTCCTGAGGACGTGTACAGGATATTAGGTATCCCCGTTGTTGGAGCCCTTGTGTATTATGATCACAAGGAGCTAGGGGGAATAGATGCGTTGAGGAGAGTGTACGGAGACACACATATAGCTGGGTACTGGGTACCATGGGCTGATTTTTGAGGATATCCAGCCTTGCCAGCAGTTTTGGGTGCTTTCATTGGAGGTCTCCTTTGTCTAGATCGTCGGGCAAAGGGATTGTCAGTGGGTTGGGGCAGGATTCTAGAGTAGATGATGCTATATCTGCGGCGATATACATGGGGGAGCTGCATGTTAGCTCATCTTTATCACGATTTGCACCAGGTGGTGTACAGAGGGTCCTCCAGTTTGTCATGTGGGGTGACATTATTATAGATCTGGGAATGGGAGCATTTTGCTGTGATGAGACCGGCGTGCCCCAGAGTTAGGCCACCAGGTAGGCCATATATCTATATGTATGTTGTGTTCCTTATCCAGCCCAAGCTGGGCAAGGTAGATTACTGGAGGCGTTTGCTGGATGACATGGACATAGTCGTATGGCGACCATATCTGGATTGCGAGCCATGGGCTATGGATGATATAGAGATGTCGTATGTATGTATTATGCGGTTCCTGATAGGGAGGACTCCCTTCATTTTGGAGAGATTTTTGGCATTGCGGGTGCAGAGGCAGTTTGGATTTACTCAGGGGATGCCGCAAGGGGTTGCACATTATGCCCGGAGCAGAGATGAGGCTGGATGGGGGCCGTGTATTTCATATCAGGCCGCCTATACAGAGTTTATTGCATTAGCACCTGAGGTATGGGCTGATAGATGAGACATTGTGGATGTTGGGATGTTTGATGAGTACGCTGCATATTTTCACACACATCCCTTTCCTTGGTTCACCAGTCTTGATGAGCCAGCACCGATTTTGATAGTACCACAGCCAGGTGTAGTGAGGCAGGAGGATGTGGCCGGCGGTGAGCAGGGAGCGGTTGGAGGAGAGGAGGTAGAGAGCGGAGATGAGGAGGATTCAGATGATGATGGTGGAGATGACAGTGGAGAGGGGGGACATGTGTCAGGGAGGTCGGGGCTGGATATTTTGAGGGGTGTTCAGATTATGTGACGGCCGAGGACAGGGATAGGACGATGGACAGTGATCCGAATGGCATCCTCCTCGCAGCAGGGACAAATTGCCACACTTCAGGCCCAGGTGCAGACGTTACAAGGGCAGCAGGGTCAGTTGCAGAGTCAATTAGCGCAGTCACAGGCTTTCATTGTATAGCTTCAGGCGCAGTTGGCACAAGCACAGGCATAGGCACAGGCACAGGCACCGGCACCAGCACCTGCCCCAGGTCCACAGTTAGCCCAGGTGATCACAGAGAGGGATGCATTCAGACAGAGGGCTGTAGAGGCTGAGGGCGTTGCACAGAGACTGATGGGAATTGTAGAGAGTGTGTCACTGCAGGATGCCATTGCTGAGGGTATGGAGATGGCGAGGGAGGCTGAGTATTACAGGGTCAGATATGAGGAGCTATGTCCTCCAGAGCATAGAGAGCCATACCCGCGATCCCATAGCAAGACGAGGAGCAGATCACGGACACATACCCAGAGCAGGGGAGTGACATGGCCATGGCAGGATCCAGATGCAGGCACCAGTGGCAAACCACCTCCCTCCAGACCAGCACCATCAGGAGCATCTACCAGCTAGACTTTATGATATTATTTTTGGAGCATGTATATGCTATTTTTGATGTATTGGAAATTTTAGTTTTATTGGACATATGGACATTTGTATCATTTTTTATGAGCGATAATATGCAGCAGCGATGATTATTTTGATGTTGATCTGATGTAGATTTATGATGTGATGATGTGATATGCATTTATGTCTATGTGTTTATGCATTTGAATGAGTTTGATGACTACCATGATATGTAGGATTATTTGATTATGATGTTTTATTATGATGATGATTTGATGATGTGTACTAATAATATCATGCAGGTGAATGATTTATGAGGTGTATATGGAATGTTTATTTTTTATTTGGATTTTTCAATGCAGATAAAAGATGAAAAATGAATGTTGTGTTCATGATATGCATTATGATATGATGTGATGTGAAATGATATGAGTAGATAAAATGTGATGACATGAGATGATAGGAATAATGATATGAAAAAGTGATGTATAAATAGTGATGTATGATAAAATGATGTGTGATGAAATATAATGATTGGTAATTAGAATGAACGGATAAATGAGATGGTAAATGCGATTATAATGAACTAAAATGATATAAAATGATAAAATGATAAATGAAATGGTATGGAATGAAATGTTAAATAGATAGATGATAATGAGAAGAAATTGTTAAATGATATGATATGCAATGTAATCAAAGATAATAAATAAATGAATGATAAATGTGATGAATGATAATGATAACTGGATAATAAATGTAATGAATGATAATGATAAATGTAATGAATGATAATGGTAATGAAATGATAATGGATAATGTAATGAATGATAATGGTAATGCAATGATAAATGTAATGAATGGTAATGATAAATGGATGGTGTAAATGGTAATGAAATGATAATGATAAATGGATGATAAATGTAATGAAATGATAATGGATGATGAATGTAATGAATGATAATGATAATGGATGATGTAAATGGTAGTGAAATAATAATGATAATGGATGATGAATGTAATGAATGATAATGATAATGGATGATGAATGTAAATGATAATGAAATGAAATGAATGAAATAACAATAATGGGAATGCGATGATAAGATGGTAATAATGGTAATGAATGAAATGATGAAATGTCAATGAAACTAATAATGAAATGATAACAAAACTAATATGAAATGATAATGGAAATGCAATGATGACTAAATGATATGAAAGTAATATGAAATGATAAAATGATATGCAACTAATATGAGATGATAAAATGATATGAAACTATAATGAAGATGAAGTGATAATGGTACAAATGTTTGCATTGTCCTCCACAAATAGTCCAAGGAAAAGTGACAGCCATTGACCTTTTAAAAACTCTCGACGCAAATCCAATATGCAGTTATGTACAATGACCTAAAATGACATGCAATTAAATGAAGCTGATCATTTTGTTGAGCCTTTTGGTGAGCTTGCCTAAATCATCATAGAGCGTTTAAAAATGTTGGAAGTGTGTACAAGCATCAAAGGGGAAATTAGCACCAATGATGACCTGAGTACAACTTTCATGATTTTTGATATAGCAAGTGAACACAAGCATCTAAGTATAATTGAACCCAGATGACCTGAGCATTTCTTGCATGAACAGACAAAGACTAACCACCATCTGATGCAAATTTGGAACTGTCATCAATGATAAACTTTGGAAAATCATGTCTCGCGACATATTTGCAACTAACCTCAAGACAACAGACCAAGAAAAATCATCCTCTTTCCTTGCCACTCTAGTTCAGTACATCATCGAGTGTGCTCCAGAGAAATGATATTGAAAAATAAACAATCATTTTTAAAAAATGAAATATTGTGATTCCAAACATTAGTTAGATTAGAGATCATCCAGATATGAGTCATGATAAGGTACACAACTGAAAGCTACTGTGATACGGATCAATGATTGGATGTTTGATTTGGTTGTTGTGTTCGAGTGATTGGTTTTGATGTCATTGTCCTACTGTTTTGGTAAAATCTGAAAGTTGATTTCCCCCAGTATGCATGTGTTTGCCCTTGGTATCAACATAACTTGCTGAAAATGAATATGTACAATAATCAAACCATGATAAGACGTTATCGCTCAAGGAAAATGATGATAGCATGGTGCTGGTATGGCCCTAAGATGGTGGAAAAGATGTATGAAAATGAAGGCTGAAAAGTTAAGCGCAGAACATGAACTAATAGATGGAGAGCTTCCAAATTGCGTCTGTTTTCCAGATTTTCACTATTTGTTTTTATTGCATTTTTCTTGTCAATAGACTGCCTGCTTGCAAGGTTTTCACCCTATGACTGTTTTTCAGGACTTTTTCATGTTTTGGAATTTTTTTAGGACTTTTCTAATTTTTTTGTATTTATTCAGAACTTTTTCTGATGTTTTTTGTATTTCTTCAGGACTTTTTCTGATTTTTTTAGATTTTTTTTTTTTCAGGACTTTTTCTGATGTTTTTTGTATTTCTTCAGGACTTTTTCTGATGATGATAACCACTTTAGACATAATACTTTTTCAGGTGCATGTTGTTGATAGGTTCGTCGAACAGGTCCCCTTTTGGCGTTGATAATTTGTAAGCTCCTAAACCATAGATTGCGATAACCACATAAGAACCTAGCCAATTTGGTTCAAACTTTCCTTTCTTCTCTTTATCTTGCTGATTGTGTGGATTTTCTTTCAGAACAAGATCACCCACTTGAAAGGTACATGGCTTTACTTTGTGGTTATATCTGCGAGACATCATTTGTTGATATGCTTTCAGATGATCAGCTACTCTTTGTCTCTTTTCATCTAGGAGTTCCAATTCTTAGAGTCCAAAAACTTTGTATTCATCATCTATTGTAAGGCCTTTCAATGATACTCTGAGTGAGGGAATCTCCACTTCTAAGGGCAATATGGCCTCTGCTCCATAGACAAAAGCGAATGGTGTTGCTCCTGTTGGCGTGCGGGTACTGGTTCTGTAAGCCCATAAGGCGGGATTGAGTTGAACATGCCAATCCTTCCCTGAAGCATTCACAGTCTTCTTCAAGATTTTCAATATTGTTTTATTTGAGGCCTCTGCTTGGCCATTCCTTTGTGGATAGTACGGTGTTGAATATCTATGCTAAATGTGAAATCTCTCACAAAGTTCATCAACATCTTGATTTTTGAACGGACGTCCATTATCCGTAATAATGGAGTTGGGAATGCCATACCGACAAATGATATAGTTAAGTATAAATGATGATATTTGTTTGTCGGTAACTTTAGTAAGAGGGACTGCCTCAATCCACTTGGTAAAATACTCTATTGCTGTGATGATGAATATATGTCCATTTGATGAAGAAGGATGGATCTTGCCCACTAGATCTAACCCCCATTGAGAAAATGGCCAGGTTGGTGTGAATGGTTGAAGTTCTTGTGTAGGAGCATGAATGATATTCCCATGAATCTGACATTTTGAGCATGTTTTCACAAAAGTGAATGATTCCCTCTCCATTGTAGGCCAGTAGTAACCCATTCTAATCAATTTCTTGGCTAAAGTCAGTCCACTCGAATGAGTACCATAGATGCCACCATAAACTTCTTGTAAATCTTTTTCAGATTCCTCGTGTTCAAGACATCGGAGTAAAGTACCATCAAGACCACGGCGATAAAGGGTGTCAGCGATAAGAGTGTAGCGAGCGGATTGGCAGATACAATTGCGTTTTTGGTTACGGGATAAATCGGGTGGTAAAATATCATTTTTGAGATAGGCATAAATTTTTCTATACCAAGGCGAATCGGATCCTACCAAATGACAAATGATTTGACTTTTAGGTGTATCATATGCAGGTGTAAATGATTGTTCCACCAGAAATTCATAACGATTTTGAGTTTATGGGAGCTGTAACAATGATGCGATCGTAGCCATGGCGTCAGCTGCTTTATTATCAAGTCTTGGGATTTGTGTAAATTTTATGTTCACAAAATATTTCTTGAAATCATCAACCATATTTTTATATGGTAATAGTTTCTCATCTTTGGTTTGATAGTCATTATTGATCTGATAAATGACTAGCTGTGAGTCACCATACACTTGTAATTCTGTTATTCTCCATTCCAGTGCTATTTTGAGTCCAGTGATCAATGCTTCATATTCAGCTATGTTGTTGGTGCATGGAAACATCAACCTATATGATCGAGGAATGGTGTGTCCTTGAGGGGTGACGAAAAGTATGCCTGCCCCCGATCCATGTTGAGTAAAAGAACCATCAAAATATAGAAACCATGGTTGTTTAGATTCTTCAGTAAAGACATCAGCGTCTAGAAATTCAATATGCAGGGGATGATCTGCTCATAATGGTGCTTCAGCTAATTGATCGGCTATAACTTGTCCTTTGATTGCCTTGCGATCCACATAATGTATATCAAACTCACTTAAAATTATTGCCCACTTTGCTAACCTTCTTGGCAATGAAGCTTTGCTTAACAAATACTTGAGTGGATCAATCTTTGAAACCAGATTGATTGTATGGGTTAGCATGTAATGTCGAAACTTCTATGAAGCAAAAACTACTGCCAGACAAGCCTTCTCAATAGAAGTGTAGTTGAGCTCATGACTTGTTAGTGTTCTACTGATGTAGTAGATTGCACGTTCCTTTCCTGTAGAGTCTTCTTGTGCTAGCAGTGCCCCTAGAGATGTTTCTATTGTGGCAATGTATAAGATGAGTGGTTTGTCCGGATTTGGTGGTATGAGAACTGGTGGAGTCATTAAATACTGTTTGATTTGCTGAAAAGCCAATTCACATTTGTCATCCCACTTGAAGGAACATTTTTATGCAGTAGATGTGTGAAAGGTAAATTTTTATCTGCTAATTGTGCAATGAACCTCCGTATAGATTGAAGTCATCCTTGTAGTGATCTCAACTAACTGATGTTTTTTGGTGGAGGAATTTCCATAATTGCTTATACTTTTGCGGGATCTACTTCAATGCCTTTTTCTGAAACAATGTACCCCAAGAGTTTTCCAGATTTGACCCCAAAAACACATTTCTTAGGGTTAAGACGAACTTTGAATTTCTCTAATCTTGCAAATATTTTGGATAATATTTCAAGATGTCCTTCTCTGGTGTATGATTTTTCCAATATGTCATCCACATAATCTTCCATGAAGGCATGCATCATGTCATGAAAGATTGTAGTCATGGCTCTTTGATAGGTAGCCCCAGCATTCTTCAGATCGAAAGGCATGACGTTCCAACAATAAGTTCCCCACGAACATGTGAAAGTTGTTTTCTCCTGGTCTTTAGGTGCAATCTTGATTTGGTTGTAACCAGAAAAACCATCCATTAATGAATACATGGCATGGCCAGCTGTTAGATCAACTATGGTGTCGATATTTGGCAGTGGGAAATCATCCTTAGGACATGCTTTATTGAGATCTCTGAAATTTGTACATATTTTGACAGTTTTATTTGGCTTGGATATAGGAACAATATTGGAAATCCATTCTGCATAATCGATTGGTCTTATGAAGCCCACCTCAAGGAGTTTTCTTAGTTCTTCCTTAACCAATAATGCAACATGAGGGTGCATCTTTCTGAGTTTTTTTTTCATCGGCTTGGTCCTTGGTTTGATGGACAAGTGATGCATGATAAGATCAGGATCAAGACTAGGCATGTCAGTGTAAGACCATGCAAAATTTACTTGATTTGCTTTCAGGAATTCCATGAACTCTGGTATTTCTTTCTCTGTCATTGATGCAGCTAACTGTAAAATTCTTGGTTTTTCAGAAGTCTCAAGATTGACAGCATTTGTAGGCTCAATCAAAATAGGCGATCGCTCATGGTAGTGCTCCGGGAGAATGTCAAGATTCCCATCGTCTGGTGCCTCAAAGAGGTTTTCACCATCAGATACGCTCTTTATTTTATCTTTTGTTTGATCTAATACTACTAGATTCTAGTTTTCACCATTAGATCTTTCTTTTTTGTTTTTACTTTTGCAGCTGGGAGACTTGACACTCTCCTGATCAAAAACTGTGTCTAAAATCGTTGGTGGAACAATCATTCACATCATTTGCGGAAAGGAAGTTTACAATAGCTTCATCACTTGGAAACATAGGTATATCAATAGGTTCGGTTGAATCCCAATCAATGAGATCAGGATGAATTAAAGGTAGAGGATCGTCAGGTTGTGTGAAATCGGCTATGGTCATGGTCATAACGGAGTGGTCCGTAGGATCCGAGGTATGAGGTGGGTCAATGATGATACTGTCCTCATGATAATCTTGTTCGTTTAGATCCGACTCAGTATCAGTAGGATCATAGTCGATTTTTGGTTCAAATTCTTGTGGTTGGGACCCTAAACCTCGACCTTCAATTAGAGTTGGAGTGTACTGGTGTATTACATCAGTTGTAACCTCTTTGTCTTTCCAAAACTCATCATTGTAAATGGTGTCCCATTCATATTCAGCAGAGTTTGTGTCAGAATTGTTATCTAAGAAGTTCTGAACTGTTGTCAAACATGCTTCTTGTGAATCTGAGCTTTCTTGCAATGCGAAGACAATGCCATGCAGTTGTTTGGATGTGTTTTCTTTGGAGTGAGTATCATAACCTAATCCAATTTTCTCTTTTGCGGCAAGTCCGCAGAGGTGAATGGGTTCAACTACTCCTTCCTTTTTCCGATAGGTCCTTCATCATAACCCATCTTCTGCATGATTGAATACCCTTTTCCATATTTGTTTGTGGGTAATTTGACATTAGAGATTGCTTCATCTTCATCTTTATAGAGCCAATTTAGAATTTCCGTATCCTCAGGATTTTCCATGGGGAATTTTTCTTTGATGAATTTCCCATTAAATTTTGTGATTGGCTCTATTGGTGTTTGCTTTGATTTTGATGCTGCTGATATTTGATGTTCCCTAATAGATGGTTGTCCATGTGATCGAGGTGATGTAGGTAAATTGGCAAGGCAAAGAGAGTATTCTCCAACTCCATGATCCGTGAATTTCAGCTTTTTGTCAAAACTATTAGTCAATTGACTAATTTGTGTGTCAATTTTTAGAGAAGTACTAGCATGAGCTTCTCGATTATTAGGGACCAAAGTACCCTGACTGGATTTTATGTTGGCACAAGTTTGAATGTTGGAATTATCAGCAGGTATTGTGATTTCCTGTCCATCATAAGGAAACTTTAGACATTGATGATAGGTTGATGGGACAGCTTGCATTTCATGGATCCATGGATGACCCAACAAGATGTTATATGCGAGATCACGGTCCAATACTTGACAGAAAGTATTCTTTATGACAGGGCCCACTCTAATTGGCAGCATGATTAGACCTTTGGATGCTCTTTCTTCATCATCATAAGCCTTTATGGTAATCTTTCTTCTGAAATCAATCGAGTCCTCAGAGAATCCTAAGGCTTTGACTAACTTCAAGGTACAGATGTTCAAACCAGTGCCTCCATCTATTAGAACTCGTCTGATACGAAACTTGTGAACCATGACTTCTAAGTACAATGAGGAGTTATGGGGATGAGTTATGGAAACATCATCTTTGTCAAAAAATGAAAGGCAAGTGGGTGAGGAAAAATGTCCTACCATGGCTTGAAATTGATTCGCATCCAAATCAGTTGATACATTAGTTTCAATGAGGGCTTTGTCTAGAATTTCTTTATGGGCTAGGGAAATCTTTAATAGTTCCAGAATGAAAATTTGAGCGGGGGTTTTTCGAAGCTGATTAACCAAATCATATTTATGTTGAGGTGGAGGTTTAGTGGACTTTGAAGAGGTTCCCTTTAAGACAACTTTGGCTTGTGCTCTTGTTGTTGCGTTGACTTCTCTATATTCCACCTTCTTGTTGACTTTAATGACATTTACCCGCTCATCGTCTGCGTAGAGATGGTTGATTATATGATCATCATTGATATGATTCGCATTTTTTTCAGAAGATTCACCCTTTTGATAATTAGGCAATGGATTGCGGAATGCTTGGTGATCTGCGTTGGTTTGTTGATTTCCTTCTACTATAATGATTTCATTGTCAATTAAGTCTTGAATTGCATTTTTCAAGGCTTGACAATTGTTTGTGTGATGACCTTTACACCGATGATAATCACAATAGTATGCTTCATTCCATGATGGAGGCTTTACACTGGGTTCATAATTTCGTTGAGGCAGCAAAGTAATGACATTTTTGGTCATCAACTCTTTGAGTGCGGATTCTAAAGATTGTCCCAATGAAGTAAAAGTTCTTCTATTCGAGAAGAATGAAAATCTTTGTGGATTTGAATTCGAGGTGTTCCCTAAGGAATTTTGATTGTTATTGTTTCCTCGATAACCTGGGTTGTTTGAAGTCCCTTGATGGGGAGTAGAGTGTTGATTTGTATTGTTCCTCTGAGGAGGAGAATTATTTCCGTGATTTGCAATCGAGTTGACATTGTTGTTGTGACTGTTTGGAGCACTAAGGACAAATGGTTTGATCGAGGCATGATTTGCGTCAACAACACCATCGTTCACCATATTTTTGTTGTAAGTCCAGAATTTGGACTTGTCCTAATTATTGTGATGGTTGGATGAGCTAGGATTTTCTTTGTCATGTTTTATTATGCCTCTTTTGACCAAAGAATTTTCAATGGTTAAGGCATCTTCAATCATTTTCTCAAAAGAAGGACAATGTAAGTTCAAGTGATAGCTCATTTCTGAATTTAAACTGTTGATGAAAGTAACCATCTTTTCTTTTTCAGGAACAGGCCGTGGATATCTAGCAAACATTCTTCTCCATCTCTGAAGAAATGTAATGAAAGGTTCACCAGGTTTCTGTGCAACTTTACACAGATCTATCATGGTGATTTGATGTTGTATATTGTAAGTATATTGTAATATGAATAGGTTGATCAATTCTTCGAATGTCCTGATAGGAGGTGTAATCTTAGATAGCCATTCCATAGAGTGTACTCCCAGGCTCCTAGGAAACAATCGCAGCAAGTAAGTGTCTTCGTGAGCAAATTCCAATGTCATGTTTCTGAAGTCTCTAACGTGATCAATTGGATCCGTTTTCCCATTATAGCGATCAAATTTTGGCATTTCACAATGCTTGGGAAAAGGAATCATGTTAAGACTTCTATCAAAAGGATAAGGACAGATGTCCTCCAGAGTATATTTATTTGTGGTTGTTCCCCCTTGTAATTCTTTAACTTGTCCTTGAAGTGCCTTGATTTTTTGGGTTAAAGCACTAAGATCAGAAAGGGGTGTCTCTTCAGGTTTGTTTTTCAAGTTTTCAGTGTCAAAGTCGTGAGGCAATTTAGCCCCTTGTTCGGCTAGATATCGAAAATACTTTTCCTTATCTCGCTGTAAGATCTTTTCAATGGCTTTATGGAATTTTGAATCTTGTTCAGCCTCTCTAAGACGTTCCTCATCTTGTTCTTCATCATTATCCATGTGGTTTTTATCTTTGTAATTATGAAAAGGATTTTCTTCCCTATTGTCCATGTTGTTGTTGAAAAGTGGATTTTGATTTATGCTGAAAAGGGGATTACTGCTTTCTCCTTCTTCTTGAGTGTTCTGAATATGACTTTCTTTTTGGATTGTATCCTTCAGTTTATTGTGTTGAGATCTTGTGGAGATAGGCATATGTTTTTGAAAATTTCCTCTAAACTTAGATCACGGTTTTGACAAGTGCGATAGTGATGATATCTTGATCCGATAAGATATGGAATCCTATGATATGACCAAGGATGCTCCTAACTTATTGATTGTGGCTTCCAATTGATGAAGGATTTCAGAATCCTGTTGGGGAAGTTGAACCAAAAATTAGAAAGTTGTTTTGAAAGTTGCACTCTAAAAGATTTTGATCTTCGTTTTTAAAGAAATTCTCTCAAGATCTTTGCAGAACATGGCTGGGGTGTGAAGGATATTCTATAGAAGGTTGTGGTATGTTGTCAAACTCAAGAGGTTGGTTATGATTATGCCATTGTGATAGAGCTAATCTTTGATAATGAGCTCGAGAATCTAAGGGATCTACAACATATTCATCAGTGAATCCTCTAACAAAATCTTGATATCTGTGAAGAAATCCTCGATAGTGAAGTAAGACTTGTCGACTTTTGTACAAGAATTTTCTCTTTTGCAGCGTTTGCTTGTATCCTAACGGTTTCTTGGGTTTTCTGATTCTTTTAGACAATGATTTCTTGGGAAACTTTGTTGACTTCCAATCTCTAAGCATGGGAAAAGTATTGGGAATGTTTTTGAACCAATGGTATGAAAAACTCTTAAGTGGCTTTCAGTTGTTCTTCTTCATGTTCCTTTTGGATGATCTCTTTATCTGAATTAATGTAATGGAAGACACAACAATCATTTTTGAAAACAGTTGTTCTTAAAGCCCTATACTAACATGAAGTGTTTGATCAAGAAAATGTTTTTCATAAAATATTTTCACAGGTTTTCCATATGAAAGACAATTCAGACAGACTCACTCTTAAATGCTCAAGTAGGTCATTCTAGTAATCAACAGCCCACATCTTAGAATTGCGTCGACTCACACAGCCGTGTCACCCCCAAAGGGGCGCCGTGTTTTTGTCTTTTCCAGCACGAGAGTTACGGAAGTGGATACTGGATCCCCTAAGAAAACGGTCCTTGGCAGATATATGCAGATTCTTCCCTCCCCTTGCACCGCGGATTATCGAATGTTTGGCAACCCACTCGGCCGGGCCACTACACTAGGTTCATAATAAGGATTTCGTTCGAGGAAATAATAAACTCCCTCGAGACCTCCCAACCTTTAGAACAAAGGCTTTGGGGATGGTTATCTTGCACACTATCGGCAAAAGAGGGTTTCCCAAAATTTGCTTTAAATTTTATAGTGGGGCGGAATAGCCTGGCTTTGGCTTGAACCCACTTGAGTCGTTCCCGTAGGGTGAGTACTTTTTCCCACTACGGCAGGCTCTCTAAAGGATGTAATTGAAACAATAAAATTGCATGAAAATTAAAAGGAAAGTCTGGTATTCTGATCACCCAGTTAAGGGGAGAGCATAGACCTATTGCCACTTTCAAAGCAAGCAGATGTTCTTTTTAAATTCCAAATCACAATGATCTAATCTAAGTGAAGATATTGCTTCACTAAAAATAGATTGTTCAATTTTAACTGCATAAATCATTGTTTGGTGACTATCCTAGATTGCTTCATTTTTATCTAGATGTGGCTACCCTAGGATTGCTTCATTTTAAAATTCCAAAAAAAGAAAGAGAATTATGTCTGCGAAATGCGTCAGACTCAGAATTCTGTGATTTTGTTACAGTCTATATGCTCCCGAATAGAAGCTCTATGCGCCGGAACAGAAGCTAAATGCATCAGAACAGATGCTATATGCGCTCAAACAAATGTAATATGTGCCTAAATAGATACTATATGTGCGCAAACATATGCAATATGCACCTAAACAGAAACTAGATGTGCCGCAAGAAAGATTTATTTTTTTACTTTTTTAAAACAGTTACTGCGTATGCGAAAAGGAAGACTATATGCGCACAAACATTTACTCTATGCGCCTAAATAGTCACGAGATGCACGTTAACAGTCACGGGATGCGTGTTAATAGTCACGGGATGTGCGTTAACAGTCACGGGATGCACTTCAAAATCCGACAAAATAAAAAGTTAAACGCCAAATTTTTCCTGAAAAGCCGATTCCAGAACGCGGAAACTGTCAAAAAAACTTACAGAAAATGTTAAATTCATGGGTTCGGGCCCCACGGTGGGCGCCATTTTATGTGTGTGTGAAATATTGGATCAATTTAGATAAAATCAAACACATTAATAAGACATTAAATCAAAAAGCTGAAAAGGAAACAGAATATGCAAACCGTAACAACAGCTTCCCGAAACCGTCTTATCTTCCTCTAACTTCAGCGTTTTGTTGGTTTCCAGATAGCTCTCAGATCAGTAGATCAAGCTCAACAAAATGACAGCTAAAGAACGAGATTTAAAATGTAAACTATGCTAAATGCAAAGCTATGCTAAGATGAGAAGATTGTTGTGATATTAAAATTGATATGAATGCATAAGCTGATTGCCTGTATGAACATAGATATGCGTAGGTGTGCAAAAGTGAGTGCATACGTGTAAATGTGGATGATTATGCGTAGTGTATGCGTGCGTAAGTGAGTATACGAAGTGTAACCAAAGCTTGGATTTGCACCGGAATTTATAGAGTTTTTCGAATGGATTTGATTGGCTGAATCGATTGACGGTCCGGATTAAGCTTGTTTCGAACAGACGGCAGGAGATCTTCGAAAGTGGAAGAGAAGGATGGAAGGTTTCCCTTTTCTTTCAATTTTGTCATTGAGTTTCGAAGGGAAACTTCCATTTCGAAGGATGAGATGCGAGTTTGGAAGGGTGAGTTAGCACGAATTAGAAATTAAATAAATTAAATTTATTTAATTTGGGAAGTGGAGATGAAAATGGCAACCTACATAATTAAATAACTCATATTTAATTATGTTTAAAAATGAAATTAGGGTGAGGAAATATTAAATAAAATATTTAATATTTCAAATTCGAATATGGGATGGAGAATATTCCATTATTCAAATATTTAAAAATATTTAAACTTTAGAATAGAATGATAATTAAATATAAATAAATTATAAAAATTTATTTAATTTAATCAAGCGGAGGGTAGAAATGTTAGTAATTAAATAAAATTATTTATTTAATTTAAGGTAGAAGAATTTAGAAGATGATCGATATAAATAAATAATTAAATTTATTTATATGTAGATGACATTAGAGGAATTAATTAGATAATTTATATTTAATTAATTAACAAGCTTAATCCTGACCATTTTTAGACGTATACAACTCTCATCTAGCCTTTGCTTCAATTCATTCACTGCAGTCTCATTCTTCTTATCCTCTTTGCTTGTTAATGTAGAGGCAGATTTTTTAATTCTTTTTTCTAATTCATTGCTCTTGTTATCTGTTACTTTCCTCTTTACTTTCCCATTTGCTAGGTATGCCTGTAATTTTTCAATTTGAGTCTGCAACCTTTTTTTCTCTCTATCTTGCTTTAGCAATGATGTGTACACCAATTCATTGTTCTTTGATACATTATTTTTGTCAGTATTTTTGAGTCCAGAAAAATCCAATTGAAAATTGTTCACCTCGAATTCAGATGGAGCCATTTGATTTGCTAGTTTGTTTTGAACTGTGGGAACAAGAATTGTGTACTCCATGATTTCTTTACTTGTGTCAAATGTGGGTAATACCATGGTTGTTGCAGACTCTAAAGTTAGAGCAGACACACTCTCCATCAGTTGCTTCTTTTCTTTTTTATTCAATTCTTATTTCTTTTTAAACTCTTCAATGTAATCAAAACCTAGGGATGCAGGAACAATGGAATGCTTGAATGGAGAAGGAATAGGAGTACTTGCAGTTGCTAATGATGTTGCAGCCAAAATAACTGGAATTGGGGGAGTGCCTGGAAATAAATCCTTTGTGGTGGATCCACTAGTAGTGTGACTTGGAGTTGGACCTGTCAAAATCCTTTGCCTCTTATGTATGCCTTGATCACCTGGTGTTTCTGTGGTATATTGTGTTGTTGTCCTCTTGTGTGTAATTTGTTGTTGTAGCACATGTTGACCACTACTAGTACTACTACCCATACCATCGCCACCAGAGGTAGTGTCAGTTGCACTAAGCCCTCCACCATGGGCATGTCCTAGTTGTGATTGTGTCTGACCATGAGGATGAGGATTTGAACTTGAAGCTCTAACAAATTGACCTATATACCCTAGGTCTACTTTTTTACCTCCAACCCCAAGGCCAGATTTATCAACTGGTTTTCTATGCTCTACATATGTTACCATCCAAGGTCCTTGTCTTTGGGACCCCAAAGGACCACCTTCATAACTCATTTTTTCAGTTATGGTTGCTCCTATAGTAAATGCTTCTTTTGTGGCCTCACTTAAACCAAGTTTGAAATTGACATGGATTTCTTCTTCCCTATCATCACTAGATTCATCATCACTTTCTTCATCTTCGCATTCATTTGGATGCTCTATATTCCATAATTTTCTAAACTCAAGATCTTCTTTGTTATCTCCATACTCTACAAGAGCTCTTGGATCACCTAGCTCCTTCCTCATATACCAAAAGGCAGTAATTTTTTATCGTGACCAATTTTTTTCTGTAACTTCCTTCTCTAGAGAATCTGACATTTTTACTCCACTAGATGGTTTATGACTTTTTTCATAAAAGTTTTTGTACCTCCTAATTGTCTTTCGATGCATTGCCATAATTTTTGCTAACAATTGTTCAAAAGAAATACCATTCTTAGCAGCACTTTTCTCCATTGCTACTTTGACCTCATCCCAAGAATCCTTGTTTCTCAAGTTTTCAAGAAAGGGTTTACTTTTATGTTGAATTCTACTTCCAACATTCTTATTGAGAAAAATCATTGATTTAATGGTGTCACATGGATCATACTGCCAGTGACAGATAGCATCAAAATCAAAAAATATCAAAAGATCATGTACCACACTAAATGATTTTCTCTCGAATGTGATCCCTCCACATGAAAAAGGTAAAGAAGGAAATAAGGTTTTCTTTCCCTGATTGGTAAAGTGTCTTTCATCAATACTCTGCATCTGCCTTACATATTCCAAAGCAAAAACCCTTTTTGTCACATGTATTGGAAGTTTGTATGGTTGAACTTCCAATCCATAAAATCTTAGCACAATATATTCTCCCATTAAGTACCAATCAACCAATTGTATTTATTTTCCTAGTTGAATGTGGTTTCTACATGACATAGGCAATCTAGGCATTGGAGTATTTGTAATTGCTTGATGCAATGGAGCCAAAAAGTAGTCTACAAAATGACTGTAGTTCTTTCAAGAATCATGCATCCTTATCACAGTGGTCCATTCATATACTAGAAGTGGAGCCATTTTCTTTTCCTCGGCATTACTATAGGGTTGAATCTGAAGCTTGTTGGTCTGAAACATTCCTCTAAATTTGAATAGAAAAAGATAACACAAGTAGGTTGTGAACCGAAATGTCTTGGTGGAACCTCCTTTAATCATTAAAAATTGTTTATGCATAGATTCTACAATGTGCCCAATAAAATTATATTTGACATGTGGAACATGATAATGGATATTATATACCATTTCAAGGAGGCTTGACCCCACTTCCAAATTGCTATCCAGTCTGAGGAAAAATGCTAGCATGGAAATAGTAGCTTGAGCCCATGGTTTAAAAATATACAAATCATAAGGAGGCTTATGATCACCTTTTAATTTTTTTCTATCCTGAACTATTCTATTTAAGAAAGATTTTTTCTCATTTTCATCCACTACTTCATAATCACTCGCAAGCTTTCTAGGTCAATGTGGAAATTTCCAAATTCTTCGGTTGTAAACCCCAAGGCCAACACTTTTCCAAGTTCTTTTGCATTAATGGATAACAATTCTTCTTTGCTATCTTTATTAACAATTGCTCTTTTGTTATCATCATAATTTAGGGCACATACCATGATAAATTATGGGCAAGGGAAAACCTCATATTAGATCATGTGCCCTAATCCACTTATCCACAATGCACTGAAACTATTAACTTGCATTTGCTTTGAAGCCTTATTCTGAGATGAAAATCTAAGCTCTGAGGTACACCTACCATAGGTTTTAGGATCATAAATATCATGGTATTCATCAGCGAAACTTGGGGTTTTAAGCAATTTTTCATAATGTATTTTTTTATCTAGCATTGCTCTAGTGGTACTGCTACTAGTGGTATACATGTTGATACAATCAACAATGTGAAATTTTTGAATTCCCTATTAGTCCTTAATCTTTCTTAATTCTTAAGCCTCTTAACCCTAAACCTAAACTTCAAATCTTGACAAAATAAGATTTTAAGAAACGTCAAACAATGAAATGTAGCCACAGGAATTCTTTAACTTACCCGGATTTTGAATTTTGATTCTTGAAGTTGAAACTGGGTTACTAGAATGGATTTGTTGGAAGTGGAACTATGGAACCTAGAACAGGGTGGTGCACTGCAATGAGCAAACTGAAGACTGAAATCTCCCCGTGTGCTGACCCTCTGACTTCAAAATAAAATCACTTAGAAATAGAAAGTGTTGTTTTTTCGAATATTAAAGTGAATGACATTTAAACGTCTACTCGTTACTTATGAACTACACAGTACACAATTAGGTAGTACATAACCTTTGTCTGACAACATTTACAACAAGCCATTAATGATTTACTCCTACATTGACAACAAATTCTAAACCATTGATCTTTGTTAATCTAACGGTTATAGGGTGATTCTGAAGGTTTAAGTTCGCAAGCCTAGTGCTATGTGCATTTCATTCTAGAATGCAACTACAACCATACATCAAATGTTCATCAAACGGTTGAGTAATTTATGATATAAATAATAAACATAAAACATGTGTTTTAAATTTTCTTTAAACTTTAATGCTCTAGGATTGACATCAAGGCCAAGGGGCCGAAAACTTAACGTTGCAAAGGCCTTAATAAAATGAATTACAATGTCACATTAATAACACATTGCACAACCATTAATAGCACTTAACTTGCAAAGGGCTTAATAAAATGAATTACAATGTCACATTAATAACACAACCATTTATTTTATTACAACTGAATTACAATGTCACATTGTTATATAGTACAAATACAAATGTAAGTGCAAGTGCCAAGCTTCTGTTGGACCGCTGGTGAAAATTTGAAAACATAAATGTGATACATGTATCTCTAAAAATAAATGGAACTTGCTAAGTCAACCATGAGCTCTGAAAATAAACACATGGGACTTGTCAGGTCAGCCATGGTCTCTGAAAATAAATGCATGGGGAAAGGGGGCCCAATCAAACTGGGGAAATGGAAACTGTGAAGATACAAAATGTACTTAGCCCCTTTCAGAACCAAACTCATGCAGAAGATGAGGGGTTGTAAAATTTCTCCCATGCAGAAGATGAGCACTGAAAATAAATGCATGGGGCTTTCCTGGTAGGCCATGGTGTCTTAAAATAAATGCAAGGGACTCTCCTAGCCATCCATGCAAATGATGAGGGGTAGTAAAACTTCTCCCATGCAAAAGATGAGCACTAAAAATAAATGCATGGGAATTGCTTGGGAAACCATGTAGATGATGAGGGGTAGCAAAACTGCTCCCATCTTCTACTTGCAGCTTCCATGCACTAGGATAGCACTTATCTCCATTAGATCTCCTCATCCTAGTTGAAAACCTGTCTAAGAAGTCAGGTGAACCAAATCAACTTCTTTCCAATTCCACCCATTCTGAACTTGAACGAAATTGGTCTTTTACTCTGTAACTACATAACTGGAGGTGGGAGAATTTAGAGCATCCCCAATAATACCACATCATGTTCTTCTTGAATCCTTATTAAGTTATTAACCCTACAAAATTAAAACCCTTATGACAATTAAACGAATGATTTTAGTTGTGCTCACTATCCTTATTTATGGGCCAAAAGTGCCACTACCAGTCTGGTCCCTTGTACACCTCACACATGTCACGTGTGAGGTTGTGTATAGTTACTATAGTACTGACTAGTAAGTAATAATTGTGATTCACGCAAACCAAAAATCCAACTTAATCGATACCTCAAGCTGGCTACATGCAAAGTTGCAAACTGTACCTCAAGCTGACAAGCTGTCAATTGTCAAAATCGGCAATGCCACGCAAGCTGTCGATTGTCAAAATCACTGGATTATTGACATCATCATCTACGATTCTACAGTACATCATGCATTTTTCAATATAAAGCTATCCAATCAATCACTCTGGCTATTCATATGGCATTAATCTGCGCCACCACCCAGTACCACAGCCAAATTGAGAATTTCAATAGAATAAATGAAAGGTAGAGTACTTCAACGCATTGAAAAGAGATAATTAAATGTCTTGTTTTACCTTAACCATTATCAATGTCCTAATAAGTCACAATAAATTTTGCTCACTTATGATCAGAACTATATGTTGATAATTACTATTAGTTTTAAAAGCCACATTTAACATTTTTATATTGATCAAAGCAAAATAAAATATAGACACGTGACACGTCACACAATTCAGTTTGCAAGTCTAGTGCTTCAAGGATTTACTTTCGGAATGCTTCTATAGTCGTCCATTGAAAATTCATTGAATGGTTCCTTTTTTAAAACAAACTTTATGCACGTGCATAATTTAAAATGGGGACATCGCTAGGTTGACGAGACTTGACCCTTAGGATTAAAGAGTTAATATTTAAGGCTTTGTCAGGTAAAATATTTTGGTCTAACTTAGGCATTATTAAACGGTAAACAAGGTTACAAGAGCATGATGACTGACAAACCTAAATAATTAATAAAATCTCAACCATTGATTTCTGAAAATCTAACGGTTCTAGTGTTATTCTGGAGGTTTCAATTCGCAAATCTAGTACTTCAAGGATTTATTCTGGAATGCAACTATAGTCGTCCATCAAAAATTCATCGAACGGTCCTTCTTTTAAAAAAAACTTTATGCACATGGGTAAATTGACAAAAGTGGTTTACAATTTGAGTGAGGAAGGAAAAGTGGAAAAAAATGACCCCATACCAAAAATTTTGGTTTTTGGGTTTCGGATGAACCCTTTAGTTCGAGCAAACCAAAAAAGGGTTCAAATGAACCCTGGTTCGTGTGAACTAGTTAAATTCAAGGTGGACCCCATCCCACCAAAAAAACAATGAAAACCTCTTTTTGAAAGGGGTTTCAAATGAACCCTGGTTCGCTCAAACCCCTGGGGGTTCGCTAGAACCCCCTAGTTCTAGCGAACCCCCCCTTTCCCACCTCCCTGCTCTCTAGCACAAAAAAACCAAAAAATTCCCTTTGAAGCTCAGGTTGAGGATGAAAATGGAGGAGACTTCACGAACCCAATTGGAATCAAGTAGTCCTCAGAACGAGCTATCCAACGAATATAATTTTAATATGTTTTGGTTTTATTATGTATTTGTTTTTCAGTTTTATTAAACATAGGTTTTTCATCAAAAATGAAGGTTTCTATTCTACACATGTGGAAAAATAGCAAATTATTAAAAAAAAATTTGAAAAATATGAGTGCACCAAATATTGAATTCCTTGATCCAACAAAAAAAAAATTGAATTTCAATATATACAAAAAAGTTACGTGTTATATGGTCGCTTATGTCCGAATTGTAATTGGTTTGACTTCAAAACTTGATTAAAGAAAAAATATTCAATAAAAAACTATCTAACCAAGTGGAAGCACTAGATATCAAAGTTACAAATCTAAATTCGAAAGAATTAGAATTTATCCTTCATGGAAAAAAGTTATGCATTATACGGTGGTGTCACTTTTAAAAATGTTGTTTTCTAAGAAAGAAAAAGCAGCTGTGGGAGATGGAAAAAAGTGCAACTGATTCCAAAAATTTTGAAAAATAAATTTAGAATCTACAAACAAAATGTGACGACTCTAGTTTGCATCATCTTCAAATTTCTCATGGTTTAGCGCTATAGGTGCCCGAATGTGAAGATTTAGTTAAAAAAATTTATTTCAGTGTCCAGTTTGGCCAAAAATTGTAAACCACTATTGTGGGATCACCCACGTGCATAATTTAAAATGGGGACATCGCTAGGTTGACGAGACTCGACCCTCAAGATTAAAGAGTTAAAATTTAGGTCTTTTTCATAAAATATTTTGGTCTGACTTAGGCAATATTAAACGGTAAACAAGAGCACCAATATTTAAATGGTAAAATATTTAACGGTTCTAGTGTAATTCTGGAGGTTTCAATTCACAAATCTAGTGCTTGAGAGATATACTTCCAAAATGCAACTACAACTGTCCATCAAAAATTCATCGAACGATCGTGGTCCATAATGTCGCATGGTCGCTGTAATTTGGAACCTTAGAACCAAAGTCTGAAGTTTTGAAGTCTTTGAAACCTCTGACCCACCGACTACAAAGATGACCAAGAAAGACTTGCAACTAAGGTTAGGAAAAGCACCAAAACCCCAACTTTGGTGAATTAAGATAGGAAAGGTGGCAAGGACGGTGTATTTATGAAGATCACGAGAAGATTTTAGCAAGTGGACATGACTGGAGGATCGATGGGTAATTAAGATCGGTATGTGCGGAGTTTGGAAAATTATTACCTCTTGGCCCTCGATTAGCAAAAATAATAGAGTTTGGCATGGAGAAGAAGGCACACAGAAAGTCTGAAAGAGTGGTGGTGGTG
The DNA here is from genome assembly GCA_007258455.2 of Sequoia sempervirens. NCBI lineage: Eukaryota > Viridiplantae > Streptophyta > Pinopsida > Cupressales > Cupressaceae > Sequoia > Sequoia sempervirens. The sequence continues at coordinate 59,730,781 of VDFB02000015.1, forward strand.
GCGGTGGTGTAGCTGCAACAGTTTTCAAATGGAGGCCAACTTCACTCTATGTTTGAGGAGGCAATTAAACCCGTTTTATGGTGAAGCTTCTGAAAAAAGATTAATGGGTATGTTTTTATTCACTAATGGGAGTTTGGTACAAAGTGTGCGGATGATTTTGGGGAAATCCTTTGGAAATATGAGGAATAGATACAGAACTAACATGGATGTATACTCCTTGACTATAGCATGGGGTTTGGACTTGAGGGAATCAACAAGCACAATGAGAGAAGTGATGGAGATGATTGTGCATCGAGATTTCTTGGAAGGATTAGAATCAATACTTAATGGGCAGTTCCAGGTGAAGGTTTCGACATCCGGGAAGGCTTTGAAAATGTGGAACTAGAAGGGGCAGAAGGATGCATCCCTTTCATGCATTGGCCAGAGGATGAGATTAAAAATCGATGCAGGGAAGAAGCAAGGTTAGAATGGCAAGCATTGTAGCTCTTTATAGAGCTGATGAAGGTGGAAGCAATTATAGCACAGGCGAAAGAAAAGGCAGAGCGCATGGAAGCACAGGCGAAAGCGGAGGAAAAGTGTATGAAAGAAAAAGGAAAGAATGTGAGGAAGCGGAAGATGAAAGGCAAGGCTACAAGGAAAGTTGATTATGAAATGGGTAGCACTAGTTGAATTGGTAGTTTTTGTAGGGTTTTTGCAGAATTAATGCAATACTAGTACTAAATTTTTGGCTTGTTGAAATATGTAAGGTAGATACAGATAGTTGTGAACTGGTTTTAGTTGGGCAGGGTTACTTTTTTTGTTATGAAGCATGTTAAGAAGCTTTTTTGAAAAAACTGTTATAGCTGTAGGTGATTTTTGGATGGTTGATGAAAACAATGAGGCAAATAATCTTTATTTTCATGCATTTTTTTTATTAGTTTGATATTATGTTTAATTCGCCAATTTTTTTTCTTAATCATTTGAAAATAGGTTTAATTCACCAATGAATTTTATTTTTTAGTTTGAAAAAAAAAACTAATCGTCAAGAAAATTATTTTTTCTAGTTTGAAAACAAGTTTAATTCGCCAATCAAAATATTTTATTGCTTTGAAAATAGATTTTAATCGCCAATGGGAAAATTTTAGTGGTTTTAAAAAATTTGCAATTCGCCTGTATTTTCCACAAACTTCTAGCGAATAGAAAAGATTCGCCAATGGACTTTTTTTTCACGAAAAACGAAAAAATTTGCCAATAAAATTAATATTTTTATCGGGAAGTATACAAGATTCGCCAGGATTTTACACCTTCACCAAGGGAGGGGTTTCTTAAAGTTTTCCTTGCTTCCAACCCTCTTAGCGGCTCTTTGTAGTTAAGGTAAAAATCTTAGGGAAAATGCATAAACAAATTATAATGAAACCCTAACAAGCACAATAGAGCACAAACTAGCATGAAATGAAAACAAGAAAACAAAGCAAATTGATCTCCAAGCTAGATTTGATTTATCTCCATTGCTCTTCTCGACCTCACATAAGTATGCAAGATTTTGAAGGATTGAATGATTTGATATGTTGATGTTGATTGCTCATTTTTAGCCGATGGGCTATATATAGTGGGAAGTTTCTGTCATAACCCTGTCTCACGCTTGGAAACAACTCACTGCAAACCATCTTTTTTTTGTTTGTTGTTTCTAAACATAATACAGAACTGTAAACCTGTGTCACGCATGTTGTTAAACTGTAAGTGGTTAATGGTTTTCAGTCTCAAATCTATTTCCGTAGGAAAGGAAATCTTTAAAATCCTATCAAATTTATTTGTGAATGCAATGCCATAAATGCCTCCATAACTACGGTGTCAGTGATATTTCAATCCAACTTTCATTAATTGTGAACAATTGTGAACAGCTTGAAGCAATCATTGTATGGAGATTGGTTTTGGTTCGTCTCATCATTTATAAATTTTTGCTTCTAGTTTTGGTTCATCTCATTATCGATTTTTCTTCCAAACTCTGCCCATTTTTCACATCGCCATCGTTGACAGCATGACACAATTTGTGCAGAATATTGAGCTAAGTCACTTGCTATGGTGTTTTTGGCCGGAGTCGAAGCTAAAAAGGCTCAAGGCCAAATGGGAGCAGAGCTGGGCGAAATGACACATCGAGAAAAATAACTTTCAGGAAGTTAAAACATTCTCATCTCAACTTAAAAACAAATTTTAACTGGACCAATATTTTTCGTTTGAAAGGCTGCAAAATTCTTGTCTCAAGCTCAGGAATCTAGTAGTTCTAAAACCCTGATATTTTTAGTTCTACTTTTCGTTTATTGTGCATAGATTAAAGCAACAGTTGTAGGGAGATTGGTTTTGGGTCGCCTCATTTTAAAAAAGATTCTCCTTTGGTAGGGTTTCCTATTATTTTTCTGCAAGCTTTTCCCTTTTTTCTCATCGGTATCGTTGACAGCACAGCGCAATCTATGCAAAATCTTGAGGTAAGTCACTTGGATTTCTTGCAAAAATCTTGTCTCCAGTTCAAGAATCCAATGTTTTGTTATAAATAGATTGAATCAGCAGTGATGCACTTGAAACAGTGTTGAAGCTTAAATATTTACAAATAAAGATTTAATTACGGGATAAAGACAAAACATTTAGCCTCTGCAGCCTTTCTTTGTAATTTTGTTTGCAATTTATATACTTATTTTCCTTCACTAAAATTTCTACCAAATGTAGTATGGATATGATGTCTGCTGTCAATTCTATGAACTCACATGAACATCAATTTCTTTAGCATAAAATTCTTCCTAAGTCACCATCTCTTGTCATCTCTCAAGCATGGATGGAGTGCAGGAATCCATTCTCTTCACCATGGCTTGTCATGGGAAGCATCAGCATATTTGATAAGATATTTTTGAATACCTTCACATCTTATCTCCTAGAGAATACAAGTTACCTCTTAAAGCCTCTCTTAATTTGTGTGAAGATTAAAGACTATTTCAAACGTTGAGTTTGTCAACATTGAAGGCAGGGCTCACAATTTTTTGTGCATAACCCAGTTAATTTGCTCATGTTCTGCAATATACAGCCTGGAGTGAATTCCATACCAGCAGAAAAAGGTTTGTGTAGATGGATATCTACAATCTATTGTTCTGGTCTTTCAGAATGTTTTTTATTACATAAACCTTGAAGGAATAAATGCAGTAAATAATATGTTGTTTCTGAATGTTCATCTTGCCTATTAGAGCCCTTTTGTGACTCTTTGACTCAATAAGTCGATGAACAAATAAGATGAACCAAAACCAAAATCCCTACAATTGTTGCTTCAATCTATTCACAATATAAAAAAATAGCTCTAAAAATATCCGGGTTTTATACATACTAGGTTCTTGAGCTTGAGACAAGATTTTTGCAGCCTCTTAAATGAAAATATTGGTTGCAAGGAAATATAATATTCATGCCCCACACCAGTCTCCCTGCAATTGACGCTTAAAAAATGTTCACAATGAACAAAAACTACATTGCAATATTTCTACAGCTTTCTAGATAAAATGGTGCATATCGATGAGACCAAGGATATCATAACTAACATGGAGCATACTGCTAGGAAAGACATGTGAGGGATGCAGCTACCAGGTGTCTGCTCGCTATAAATTCTATTTTACATATTAATAATATATACCTTTATATTATATATATATATAAGGTTGAGTTCGTTTGACTTGGAATTTCATGGCAAAAGATTCTTCCTTTTATCTTAGTGTCGATTAACATAGGTGTGATGTGGTTATTATTTTACTTTTTCTCTTTCCCATTGCACTTTCTTAGCTTGTGTTTGAATGGGTGACTTCTATATAATTTCAACCATTACTAGCAAGCACATTATGTCCACCCTTTACCTTGTTTTCATGCTTCTACTCAAAAGTGATTGACCAATGCAGAAAAATCTAGCGATCTTTGTCATCATCTAGCTAATACAATAGCCCCTGCAAATAAGCAAGAGTGTTGTAGATCGTTCTACAATACCAAGAGAACACAAAAAAAAAAGTACATTTGAGTAATCCATAATATTTTCCATAGTTGTGATGATTTTTTTTGAAGAGTCACAAGCCATGCACAATTGGCTTTTTCAATTACTTTATATATTAATCTCATGTTGAATTGAATATTGACAAGTTCAATAACATATCTATTAGATTTTGTTGATTATTGATTATACCTTTTATATTCAACTTTTAGGAAATTTTGAAATAGTATTAGTTTTAGCAGTTTTAATCTTGTACTTCAAATATGGCTCTCATGAAAAAACAAGCTTGAAAATCTTTTAAATATTTGTAGGTAATTTTCATACAAAAATACCAATTAACGATAATCTAAGAAAAAGCATTATGAATAAATGGTATATATGGTGTCATTTAATTAATTATATAAATAGTATATATGGTAAATATGTGTGTGTGTGTGTGTGTATGTGTGTGTGTAAAGTTCTTAAATTTCATCAACTTTGTGGCTTGCGCCAACATTTTATCATTCTTGAATTTAGGATTCAATATAATTTTTAATTTGAAAATAGTCCCCAATTTTTTATATAACAACAAATGTTATGTTTGATATCATATATAGCTCACAAACAAGGATATGAGTATATGTGGAGCAAGGTAAACTAGAATCTCCATTACCTTGTAAGGAAACAAGAAAGTTCAATTTAATGTTGTGTAAGGATTGAATCATCGGATTTTCGTACCTTAAATAGAAGATATGATAGCCTAACAGAGCAAGCGAGTCTTAGTTTGAAGTGGGTGCCTCTCTCTACTTAAAATCAAAAAAGCTATATTTTTAGGAATTTTAACGTTGTAGATGGCATAAATGAGATCCAGGCCAACAACACATGATCTAGAGACATATTGAACCTTCATTTACTTTATTTATTTCTCATTTATTACTATCAAGTATATAAATAATTTTATTTGTTTTTAATTGTACATGTTGATTATGTCTCTTCAAAAATTGATAGTATTTACACTTTGATGCAAATATTTATTTTATTTTATTTTTAATTCCTTTTACATCGGCTTAATTATGTGTCAGCTTCCAACCTGATTTTGTCTCACGTCAGAATTTTCACGTCGGAATTGTCTTACACCTAAAAAGAAAGCTTTGAACAGTTGAAACAGTCTTGGTCTCGAACGCTTAGCAAACTATGAATCGATACCAGCTACTACTAATGGTGTATATGCAATGGATGCTAGAACTATGCTCACAAAGTTATTCATGCACATATAGATCCTCTTTTGTGAACAGGAGAATTCTGTAATTATAGATTGTTTGTGTTTGTGCATCTTCTAGTGTAAACCTTTGACAAAGTTTGTGGTAGATCAACCATGCCAATTCTTCAAGATATAACCTTCATTTCCTCTTTCATCATAGATGGTAGTAAGTTTGTTATCTAAAATTATCATGAACTGTGAAAATTTTGTGCTTATTGTAGTTAATCAAAATCTGATTGTATGCAGGTTTAAAGCATTCTACGATGTTTGAATTACCTTAGTCTAAGGTCAAACGAGGTAACATTTCACCAGATGAAGAAGAGCTTATAATAAGACTATATAAACTGTTGGGAAACAGGTAATGTATTATCACTTATCACAGTTATTCCATGCAAAAATTAAACTTATTCTTTAGATAAATAAAATGCATTTGTCATCACAAGTCATTTACTTTCTTTCTACCTTATCTATTAGATTTTGGTCTTTTGAGTTTCAGCCTCATTACTAGATTTAGAAGTGAATCCGACTCTACCAATCCACCCTTGTTATAATGGAATTTCATTTCTAGTTACCTCAAAATATTGGCCTCATTCCCAAATTCGAAAGGAATCCAACCTCCACTTATTCCTGAGCACATGAATGTTTGTGAAAGATGAAATGTGTTGACTTTCAACACACCTTATGCCAAATTAATTTGTTAGTCTTCAAGTTTAAGCTGCCCAAATAATTCAATATGTAGTTTTAGTATATGACAGATGTATAAACATAGCACATAAAATATTTCATTATCCATGATCACTATATGTAAGTTTTACAAAATGTATTGAATGAAAAGCCAATATGTAAGTTTAAGCTGTCCAAATAAGTCGATATGTATTATTACTGTATGACAAATGTATAAAAATAGCACATAAAAGATTTCACTATCCATGATCACTATATGTAAGTTTTACAAAATGCATTGAATGAAAAACCACTATGTAAGTTTAAGTTGCCCGAATAAGTCAATATGTAGTATTACTGTATGTCAGATGTATAAACATAACACACAAAAGGCATTATCCATGATCATTGTATGTAAGTTTTACAAAATGCATTGTTGGGTAAATTTGGGTGAAGGAATCAAATGGTATTAGAATAATTAAGAATGTTCTTTAATATGTCAGAAATTCCAAAAGCTTTGGTTTCCAACTCTAAACAAGTAAGCAATGAACCCTAGCTCTACAGTTTTTAAAATATGTTTTATGATATGTTATTCAATATCACTAAGTGTTTAAAAGGCCAATTTGGCAGCCTCATTAATAATTCCCTGAGAGTAAGTAGCTGGTCACTGAGAAGATTTCATAATTAAATTGTATGCTTGTTCATATGAATATTTTTATTTGGTAGCTTGGTTAATAACTCCTTGAGAGTAATAAGCCCATGTCTTGCCATGATCTAATTTGTGCACATCTTTTTTGTCAATTGTGGCCCAGTAGTTGTAAGGTAGTCTCACCATTTTATACCTATAGAGGTAGATTCTATGACAAATATTTATGCTTATCGAGTTTTGAGGAGAGCATTGTATAATCGAATTACATACTCCTTTTCATGCTCGACATTTGTGTGTGATATCTGTAAGACCTCCAAGATTACCTTCATTTCACTGGCATCTATGTGACAGATCTTCATTGTAGATATGGATAACCCACCAAAAGACTTAAAAAACGGTTTGAAAAAAAAAGAAATATTTCAATAACCTTGTTAGGGGCCAAAAGCACAATAAATAGTTCCTCTCCTACAACACAAGATAAAGAACAAGATCCTATATTCCATTCACATAGATATGAAAAATTTCCTCATTACAAATTATGGTTGAAACGTGTTTAACAATTATCACAATCACAACATTTGCATTAAAAGAATTAAGAATCAAGAACATGTAGATGGTAGAAATGCAACAACTATGGTTGTTGTTTTCTAGTAACTAACATAAACTTTATTTGTTTTCTTTTTCTTACCATCCTATTATACAACTTCATATTCATATATTTACTCACAATTTCATCATGTGCGGGTGATTGATTTATATTGGTATATTTTTGCAACAATTGTTTTTAACATGCTAACAATCTTATATTGTCTCACCTACAATTCCTCTCCAGTTCACTTACTTTCACCTTTTTATACAACTTATACTGTTTACATAAAATCAAGTATGCATTTTTAATGTATGTCCACTAACATCTTCTTTAACTATGTAGGAACAAAATACATGAAAAGGCAACAAACTATGTGTTGGTTCATTTCATACTAACACATGAAATCATCAACTGCACAATTGCCACAAATGAAATAGATACAAATATTTCATTCAATTTTCTATCACCAAATATGTATTACAAACATATTTTTAATTTTGCAAACAAGCTTGAATATATTTCGAACTACACTTTCTTACCGTGTTTACTTTTATATAGTATTCTATCAGCGTAACCCTTGCACCCCCTCTGGTGCAAGTGCTAGTTGTAGCATAACGATAAGATGAAGATGATAGAGGAAAAATAGATAGACAGATGAGAAGATTGAAAGAATTTTGGCAGAGTGGGGATACTAGAAGAAGATGCCTCTAAATGGCCTGTGAAAGGCTAGATTTATAGGCAAGCGCTAATATGATTTGATAGCTAAGATAAATTCAATTGTGTGATGTGTATGGCTAGGATTAAAATTTGATTTTAGTGTCTATGACGCACATTAAGTGGGTTATGACATGAGGCTAAAATTAGGATGTGAGGAAATAAGTGGGATTCTTTTATTTATTTTGGAGAGAAAAGATTCTTATGACACAAATAAGTGGGTCTAAAAATAGGATGTGAGTGGGAATCTCATAATTTAAATAATAAAATTATTTAAATTATTTGTGCATGTGAAGAGTTGTAGTCATGTGACACATGTTGCAATGTGGTAATAAGTGAGGGATTAATTCAAATATTTAATTTGAATTATTTTGAGACATGTGAAGAGGAATTAATTAAATAAATGAGATTTATTTAATTAATCGGCAAGGTGATTAAGTAGAATAAATGGGATAAGTGGGATAATGTAATGACCTAGGGTAAAATATTACAAGATGTCTTACAAGGTCATGTATCGACTAGGTAATGCCTTGACATGGACAATTTTGGGTGTCTACACTCTCATGTATGGAAATTTATGATGGAATGCAGGCACATAATTACAGAACACTTGTCATGGTAGACTAATGATGATTGATCAGTAGATTTCTAAATGGATTCTTGGGGGGACACAAGCCGCTAATTGATTGGCTTGAACTTCATTGTTGTATGGAAAATTTGAGGACTATGATTGGTACGTCTATTAAGGACTATGTTCACATCAATGTGAAGGAAGGATGCAAATGGATAAACTTCAATTAACTTCTGATTGAAGAAGATGCAAAAAATTGCCTAAATGAAGTAGTTGGGGGTAGGACAATAAGTTTGAATAAGGAACCAGATAGAATAATTTGGTGTGGTGCAAAATTAGGTAGATATTCGGTGAAACTTGGTTATCAAATTAAAAGGTGTGTGGTGGGGTGCTCTTGGCCAAAAAAGTTATGTTGGGGAATGGGTGCTCCCAATAGTTGGAGCCTTCACTTAGACTACTTTGCATTGATGAATTCTGACTGGCAACCATCTGAAGTCCATCAGGATGAGGATTGCGTCATGGATGAATGTGTCATGAGGTGGAGTGGATTGGAAAAAATATTTGTCCAATTTAGGAACTACGATGTAGGTTGATTTGGATGAAAGCTAGGGGAATATGAAAGGATCAAAACGTCATGGGATACTTGAGGAACTGCCAGAAACACTCAGACTTCTTCAGAAGATTTAGACATAAAGTGATTCGATTACATTTACCTCGAAACTGAGTTTGGAAAGAAATAAAAAGGAATCCAGGAGGGGTCTCTTAGTTGTCGGAGCCAAGAAAGCAGTATGGTGAAAAGAGACGTTACGGAGTTAACTTGTCAATGTCCTTAGGAGTCTGTGAAAGATCAAATAAGGAGGCTCTTTCGGATTACAGATGATAATGGTATCAATGCTATTATGGAGGTCTTGGGGTCGAATCGTTGGCTGGCAGGACACATTCATGATAAATTAGTATATTAATTATGGTGTATTGGATGGATAGCATAATTTTTTACACAAATAAGATAATAAATTTTCTCATATAGCGATGATATTATAGCTCATTGAAAGAGTTGTTGAATTATTTATTATTGTTTCTTATATTATTATACCTTAGATTCTATAAGGTTTGATTGAAAAATATTCTTCTTATTCTGGTGCAATTGATATTAGAAGTTTTGCATAGGAAAGAGAAGGAATTTTTGGTGTTAAAATTTTTTACTCATGTAAGATAAAAATCTGTGGATGATATTGTAGCTCATTGAAAGAGTTGGTGTTTTACTTAATATTATTTCTCATATTATTATGGCTTGGATTCCATAATTCTTCTTATCCTTGGTATAATTGATATTAGAAATTTTGCATAGGTAAGAGAAGCATTTTTTTGGATAGTAGCAACTTTTGAACAAGATAAAGTTTTTTCTTATAAATGATATTGTATCTCATTGAACAAATTGGCAATCTATTTAATACTCCTAATGCAATTATGACTTGGATTCTATAATTTTTGACTAAAAATGTTTATTTTGGTTCAATAGATATTAAAAATTTGTACAAGCAAGAGAAAGGTTTTCTATTTATATCAAAATTTGTACATACCTACGAGACAAGGATTTTCTTAATATCAAAAGTTTTTGTACATGTAAAATATATAGATTTACCACTAATGATTATTTAATATTCCTTTTAGTACTTTTATAGCTTGGATTCTATACTTTTTTATGTAAACGAGTTTTATATATTTTTATTTCAGCTCCAAAATATATAATAAAATCTATAAAAATAACAAGAATAAGGAGTTCAAAATAACTAAATAAATATTTGTTTATGATTTTTTATTCAATTTATTGTGATTTATATTTTTATTTTATTTTATGTTTTTTATTAAGGGTAAAATACATTTTGAAGGGACCCAAAACCCTTTACAATAAAAACTAGCTGACACGAAATTTAGTTAATAGCAATACTACAACCAAGTTGCTTCTTTACAATAGCCCACCCAAGGGAAAATAAAGGATAACTCCCAGCAAGAAAAAGGAGTGGTACTCTATACAATACTAGGTCCTCACCTAGAAAATCGCTCTCCAAAGGCATGTTTTATGGAAGCTAGAGCATTTTTAGGAAGACACATCTTCCCCCTTTTGATGATAGTCTAGGACACCATTTTTCAAATCCTCAAATTGGAGGAAGAGGAGAGGAGAATCCTTTATTGAGGCTATGATTTTCTCCACTACATATGAAGAATAAAAGTGTCTAACCATATAAGACAAAGTTGCATAGAATCTAGAGACATGTAGAAGGAACAACAATTCCACCAATGCCCCTTGAGAGATGCACAAAAAAAGACTGTCAACCATAATTGGACTAGAAGAAGGCACACCCTCAAGAAGAGAAGAATGTGATTTTATATGATTTTTTTGTGATGTCACACAAGTGATATAAATATTCCTTGATTTCTAAATGATAAGTGAATTTTCTTAAATACAACATATCACTCAAATCCATAAAAAACATGCACTCACAATTTCTAGTGAAAAAGTCATCAATGTTTAAATTTAAAATTTGAATTTTAAAAGTTCAACATATAAATCCTTGACCATGAAAATGCTCTACATAAATTTCACACCTATGTATCTAGTCTAAGGTAGCTAATAGAAAATATAATGATCAGGACCAACTTTTAGAAAAGAGTGATGATAGAGACATGTAGGATAAAATCATGACCTAAACCCAAATTTCATGAAAGAATATGTTGGTTGTAAGATTATTTTTTATTCAAGTAAAAACAAGTTTTGAAGGGACCCGAAACCCTTTACAACCAAGAACAGGGTTGCAAAAAGAACACCCTGCAGCAAGCCAAAAACCAGCCCCCAAACAAGACCCGTCAAGATTTACATTTAGAACTACTCTTGTGGGAACGAAGAGTCATGTCAAAAGAAGGCCTAGAGGATTTCTTCTTTCCCTTAACCGTAGTCTAGCCTTCTTCCACACACGTTGCCATATCATGTCAGGACGGCCCACAATTTTCCTAAAGATGAATGCAGGCAGTCATAGTCTCAGAGCTTTCATTACTATTCCTTCGTGCAACATAGACTTATCTGAAGATCCACTAGAACTGGTTGCCATAGCACTTTCACCAGAAATGGCAGCCTGAGATCCAATCTCTTGCTCAATAGGGGAAGCCTCAGCAACCCCACCATTTGAGACATCCGAAGGGGATGCCACAAGACCCTAAGAATCTGTAGCAACAACCTCATAAAAACTCCTGTGTTGTTCAGATTTCTTCTCAACAGTATAATGTTGTTGAGAAGCTCCTTTCCACCATGTAGTCATCATAGCTTTTTTCTTGAATCCGCATTGTACAACAGCATGACTTGTTTTAAAACATCTTCTACATCGGAAGGGAATCCCTTCATAATCCAAAGCTTGAACCCAAGAACCCTTAGATGATTTAAGTAAAACCTCAATAGGCATCCCTTTTGAAACATCTATTTCAACCAATATACGAGCAAAGGTGGAATGAAAAATGTCAGATGATTCATCATCCACCAACAAAAAATTGCCTAATGCATCTCCCACTTCCTCCAGAAGAGGGTCAGTCCAAAGGTGGAGGGGAAGATTAGGCAACCGCACCCAAATCGGGATCTTGTTGAAAGTTTCAGAAGCAAGGTTGAAATCTGAATGCCAAGGCTTAATCATCAACAAATATTTGTCCTCCCAGCTAAAAAAATTGTCACATAAAATTATATTTATGTCCTAAGCATTGTCAAACTTAGCTACATTGGTTGTAAGATTATATTTACATAAAGAACACCATTTTTTAATTGATAATCCATTACCGAGAAAAATTAGGTTACAATATGAGTTCACAAGGCCCAACCAAAATAAAAAGGCAAGCAATCAGTTAAAGAAGAATTTATAGATTAAATCTTAGGATACATAGCCAAAAAAGGGACCCATCCTAATTTTAAGCAGTAATATTCAATTGGTATTATTATAACTTTCACTATAGCTATCAATTTGAAAAGCCTCCATAGATGTTGAGATGGTAGAAATATTGGCATTCTTCCTAACCACCTCCAAGTTAGCGCCATCAAAATGTGTATCCTTCTTTTTGAGACCCATATCTTCTAGGAGATCTTCAAACTTTTAACTTTTGTTAAATTTTCTTGAAACTATATATATTGTTTAAAAAACTTGTCATTACATTATCTAGCATCATGTGGCCAATACTTAGCAAATTTATTTTTGATCTTTTAATATAAACTTTTCCTTCATCCATGTGTTCCAAGAATTTATCTTTAGATATCTTAATAGTCATAGTAACCTTCATCACAACATGATAAAGTAAGAATCTTCTAGGAAACTCCATAAGGTGTCTCCTCTTGGCCTGAAATATATCCTCAATTCTCCATTTCCACTAGAGCTAAAAAATCTCAATGGTTAAAACATGCCAACATAATGTACATAATTAAAAAATTATATGTAGGAAACATGGTGGACCCATATAAATAAAGTTTCCTATAAATAAATATTATAGTGTAATAATAATAGTGGAAAAGTGGGAGATGACATGTACAAAGATTTGGAAAAATATGATAGGTGGAGAAATGTACAAAGATATGGTGAAATCTTGTACAAGAAATTGTACAAATATTGACATTATATGATAAGAAAATCTTTACATGTGAAATGGAGAATCTTTGTACATCATATAAAAATAGAATTTTGCCTATTGTGAAAAAGTAAGAATAAACAATATTGATCAAAATCTATTTTGGTGGATATTCCTCCTCAACTTTAGTAGTATGGATAAAATAAATAAAGTTGATGTACTAAAGCAAGGACTGACATTGTTGGCCATTATGGTACAATATTTGTCCTTAGCTTTAAATAAAGTAGGACAAGTGTCATTTAAGTATGGTTTGTAAATTACCTGCTAGTACAAGTAATATTGAGTGCAACCAGACCCTTGGGTCATTCTATGGCTATAAATAAGCCACTCTCCTAGTCATTTGGGCATCCATCAACTAAGTAGTAGTAAGTCTCATAGAGAGTCTTAGAGTCATAGAGATTTTGTAAGCATCAATATTCTCTTCTCTTGCGCCATAGAGTGATCTTGACAATCAGAAAAGTGTTTTGCATATGTCATAGAAAAGCTTTGTAATTTGCTATTTATTTTATAAATATCAGAAGTCGTAATTAGTTGATCTCCAACCTTCGTTGTTTTTGCCCACTTTCCCCTAGCTACATGACCTCTAAGTCCAAAACCAAAAGGATTTATATTTACTACTAAGCCCTTCAACATAGCCAAACAATATTTCATAGCAACAAAAATTGTCCCTATCATCCCCACCCTTACAATCAGATAAAAAAGACGAACTTTTAGCAAACTCACAACTAAAAAAGAAATGATCATCAAATTTAGGTACATTACAAAAGATATAGTTCCTCTTAATAGGTTCAAACTTAGAATAGTCCATACCCACAAGAATTCTCTTAATTAACAAGAAGTCATTTAAAACAAGTTTTTTTGGCTCAAGAAGTCTAGACCAACAACCACTAAAAAAATTAACCCATTGACTAGGACTAAGGTCAAGATTTCAACTCCTATTCACATGATCAATGACCTCTTGGGAATCAATTAACATTTTGTAGATGTTTTTGGTGTTGATCATCAAAAAGGCAAATCCATCCATCCACAAAAGATTTCCATATATTTTAGAATCAAAGCATATATTAATGCGGATGTTCATTTTACAACAAGCTTTTGTAAGCACATAGTAAGTTCTTTTCGAGGAATGAGGCAACCCGAACTTCTCATTAAGCCCCTATAGTCCCTTTGGTAAGCCCCATCAAAAATGTCATTGAACTCTTAACCCTTTTGTTATTCCAACATTAAGGAGAGCATCCTTGTAAGAGAGAAAAAAGTTTATTATTCCACTAGAGGTTCCACCACACAAACCTAAAACAACAAATCTTGGTATCCTCTTTATTATAAGCATTGCAACCTTTAACCTGACTTCTCACAACTTCCCAAACTTTTCAAATACTTCTTAACACATTAGAGTTGGAAGGAGTGACAAAATAACCTACCAAAAAGGATTGCATGGGGATGGAGACCTTTCCACTACCTAGCTTCTTTTAGAACATTTTAAATATTATTTTTTTATTATTATTTTAATAAGGATTTTCCAAAATTCATCTTCACTAAAGCCTTAATTATCCATTTGCTATAAAAGCAACACCTTAGATCATCAAATCATTTAAGTCAAGACCACCTTGCTTTTCATCCATACAACACCATTGTTAATTAATTGTAATTCTCTTATTATTACCTCTCTTATTATTACCTTTCCCATCAGATCAAAGGAAGGAAAATCCTAATTAATTGTAATTCTCTTATTATCACCTTTCCCATCGGATCAAAGGAAAATCCTAATGATTTTATAAATCATTAATTTGATAACTACTAAAGAGCCAGACAAAAGCATAGTAGATATTGTAGGAGTATAAAAAAAAATTGACATACGTGAACTCTACCCACCATTGATAGATACTGACTTATAGACCAACTGCAAATATCAGCAATCCAATTCATATTATTTTCATATAACTCAATAGGCAACCCATATATACCGAGATTTACCATGATTGAAAGTTTGAGTAGCTCTAATGATTTCCTCCCTACTGATGTCATTATTCAAACTGTTGGCAGGCTCTTTAATAATTTTATCATGGATAATTTTCTTACACAGCTCGTGGGCTTTTTACGATCATTGTTATTGTCCTCAGAATGGAAAAACCTCTAATAAAACTTTATAAACTCATCTTTAACGCTGTTGGCATTACTAATCGAAGATCTGTCAATCCAGATAGGGCCAATCTCTTCTTTTTTCAATTTTTAGATTTAAGATAGTTAAAGAACAATTTAGAACCCTTATCCCCTTCTTTTAACCGGTTCAATTTGGCCCTAATTTTCATCCCTTTAGCCTTATTAGTTTTCACACAATTGATGCTTAATATCAACCACAAAGAACACTATTCAAATCAAACACAGAACATATGAAAAATTCATAGATATGTAATTTTTACTATTACAGTTAAGATCATTTTTATACCATCTAGATATACCAATAGTTCATATTAATTAATAAATTTTATTAATCAAAATTAACGCACATAAGCAAAGGAGTATGCTCATCTCTTTAAAATAAAACCTCCAGCAATGAAAAAGATAGAACCTCGAATAATGAAAATATATATTGGAATTTCAACGACAAATTGTCTTTGAGAAGAATTCTTGGAACAAATTATGAAATTAGATAAAAGGCAGGAATCCGAAAGGATTAGGATTGTGCCCCTTATTCTTTGCCCACAAAAAGTATTTTTTTTCTTTAACTCGTTATTTTTTACCTAGGTAATGTTGAAAATTGAACCTGTACTAGTATTATAACTTAATGGTTTTCAACGATTATACAGTGGCAAATAGTCTTAGACTAAGCAAGTAGAACACTACAACGATTTGTGTTCTTCAATATTTTATGTCCTTTAAAATTTTGTGATTTATTTTTCATTGCTCAATCACAACAATTAATTTTACCATTATAGTGTTATTATGTGAACTGTTTGATCCAACATACAAGCAACCACAAGAATAGTAAAAACATTCCCCAATTAGAATCCATCAAATACACCATTTACGCCAAGTCAAAAGGCACACGACTTCAACTAAAATCATGAGGTTACACTCAAATTGAAATTCTAAAAATACTCTGTAGGCAAAGTAAAATACATAAGCCAACAAAAATTGAGAATTACATGAGGGCAAAAAAAATTGAACATGGGTAAAATTACCTTAAGAACAATTACACGGTAGAAACTGCAAGTTGTACTTCAAAATACAGATTTACAGGGACACATTCGTCTTCAACAGACATTCACCACCATTATGAGTTCTGAAAAAATCGAACTTCCACAGTCTATATGCCCTATTCTATGTAATCTATGCTTGACGTTCAGGGACTCCGATATATAATAAAAGTAAGCATGCAGCATAATTTGGATTACATCAAACAGCTAGCATTGCTACTATCAACTTACAACCACAGATCCTTAAGCAATCAAGCATGCATTGCCGTGAATAGTTTGCACGCTTTGTGGGTACCTCAATTTGACCATACATGAACCAAACCATGCCTGTTTCCTGTATATATTTCATTCCGCTCCTCATCATAGAAAAGGGCGGTGATGTCTTCAAGAGCTTCATGTACAGTACTTCTGATTGCAGATGCATTTGGACGATTTCTTGGACTAATTTGAACATTTGGATCATTGGCACGAATCTTAGCTAGGCACTTCCCAGTTAATATGTTGCTTATATTTATGGAACCAACTGCAAATGCACCAAATACAACTCAATAATTAAAAGAAAAAAAACTAAGGATGCAGACCAAACCTTTACTTCATAAACCCTTAATAGGAAAATTCAAAAATCTGAAAATTTTATAGAACAAAGTTCTGTCAGACCTCTTCCCAAAACAAAATTTCTTACCATTTTCTTCCTCATCTGAAGAATGAGGATGCGCCTTGCAGTAAGAAATAATCAAATCTTGATCACTAGTAATATATATGTTATTTGTGTTACAATCTGGATGCCACAACAAATGGTCTTCAAATGATGTAACCAGCTCTCCTCGAAAATTCCATACAGCAACTGTACGATTGCGGAATGTCAAGAATAACTGATTCTCATAAAGAAAAATGAATGCCGATGGTGTCATAAACTCTGTTCTGCTTACTTCAGTCAATTGCGCATTTCGAACCTGCCACAGTTATTACCACCATTGACTTATTTATAGGAAAATTTGCAATCAATGAGGAGAACATACAAGGTGACTACAAGAGTGAGCTAAAAATAACAAACTTTGCTCAAACCAGAAGATCATCATCACTTAAAACACTCACATCAAGTATTTGAAGGTTCTCGTTTTCTTGCTTTACAAGAAGCTTCTCATTGAACTGCTCAATGAAATCAACTTTTTTATTGCGATGTAACAGGTGATTGAATGCTTTTAAAACAGTACCATCCTCTATAGACAAGATTTTGAGAGGAACATGCCCACTAGCCCTGTCAAATATCAGTAACATAATCCCTGGACTGTTCAGGAAAGAAAAAGATTAGAAGAATACATGTAATTCAAATAATGAAAAAAGTAATAGTTAAGTTCATCCACCACAACCATGCAATGATTTCCAACCCCGAGAATATTGATTTCAAAGAACTTCAGCTCTGTTGACCAAATTAAAAGGGGGAAACAATTCTTACCTAATCTTTATCTCTTGGACATGTTCATCTGATATTGAATACAACATTGTATAGTTCTTTAAATCAAACACCTTATAGATTCTGTTAAACATAGAAACAACAGCAAAAGAGTTTAGAACAAAGAAATTCAAATTAAGCATTACACGGTTCAATTTTAATCACAAGCTTACCCATCCTGAGCAGAATAGGTAAGGACCTTTCCATTGACATCATCAAACTCCACAAATCCGGGCCATTTCAATGATTCAGACTCAAACAAAGCAAATCCTGCATCTGGTTGACCCCTCCGAATATATCTGCCAATTTCAATATTTTTATTATTATTGAACCCATCATTATTCAGATTACCAATTTATAAAATGTAGTTGAATGTAATTAAGGGTAGATATATTTGATGTTCCATCAGAAACTTGGAGCTCAAAGCTTAGAGCAAAACATACTCGATAGGTGTTGTTCTGCATTTAAGTGAACTGAAGTTATCTGAAGCATATACAGAAACTGTGATGAGTGAATCATTGTTCTTATTATAAAAGAGGCTGCGAATCACTTCATCTGGACTTATGTTCAAGAAGCATATTTTTTTGTTTGCCTCTGCCAACACAAACCATTGTGTTAGATACAAGAGAGAAACAATCACAGAGACATCTAAAGACAAATTGCTTGCAGGGCAAACTCTCAAATCACCTCTGCTAAATGCTGCGCAAACACCAGATTGCGCCAAAGCAAATACAATATCACGTGCTGCAACAATTTCTATTATTTTGGATCTCTTCTTTAGAAACTGCAGTTTCAAAAACCAATGTGCCTTGGGATCATAAGTGTCAAATTCTTCCTGCAAATTAGAGAAATTATTAGTCTGGCATTTTAGAAATTTTCAATGGATAAATGATTAGTTCTACTTCTCCAAGAAACCTCCACCAAGTGTTTCAGCTTATGTAAATACACAGAGCAGCAGAAAAAGAAACAGGAAACAAAAAAGTCACACATGTACATTGAGAAACATAGTGAAAAGAATATTAAAACATGACAGATTAGAAATACAACAGACAACATTGAATGGCAACTTGAAGGTCTTGAACCATGTAACAGGGTTCACCGAAGTTCAAGCAAAATGTTGAAATTCAGTGAACTTAAAGAAAACTCAAAACCATAGTTTGCAAACTTGGACTCACTGCGGACTCCGCAGCCCAAAGATATGACTTGGACTCGGGACTCGGCACGGACTTGGGAAAAAACTCGGCTAGGACTTGGCAAAACAAAAAACCATAGTTTTACAAAAAAACAAGAACAAATTAATGCATTTAGAGAACATAAGAGCCTAATTTGATTATCAAACACTCATAATTCAAAGATTACACGTCATATGATCATCAAACACTCAATAATTGAAATTTAATCATTCATAGTCATCAAATACTCATAGTTTCAATGAGTAACAGCATCATAAGTTTATAAATATTTACATATAATCATGTCAAAAAGAGGAAAACATTAACAACCACATATAATCTACATCTTCTTAGCTCATCCTCTTGGATTCTTTCAACCCCAAATCAATTTGCAGACCTGTATTTCACAACCTTGAGTGTTAAAATGAAAGAAAAAGTTTAAAAAAACATGGGTTTTTAACCCTTTTTCACTCCCAGCCACGCAGGAGAGTCCTGGGTCGGGACTCCTTAGTCCGACCTCAGGACTCGGACTCGGGAGTCCCGACCCAGGACTCTCCTGGACTCAATTCCCAAGTCCGTGGCAAGTTGACTCGGCTCACCAATGGACTCTCGAGACCGCCGAGTCCGCGACGAGTCCTGGAGAGTCCACAAACTATGCTCAAAACAATCATTTCTGTTTGCCCTGATATTCGTACAAAACATCGAAAACAGCTTAGGGTTTTTTAAATAAAATATATTTTTTAGATGTGTTTTCATTTAAAAGCATTTTTGGATTTTTTGAGACAAAATTAAAATCACAAGCTTCACTGTTAATTTAGTACTTACAATATCTGAATTAAAAAAAATTCAAATTCCTTCATATTTCAATATTGTGGATTTTGTTTTACATTAAAAAATTCTATAAATTTAATCATGAATTTTTCTTTGGCAAATTTATCTTTGACAAATTTAATCAGAATTTTGTCATTGCCAAACATGAATACAAACCCGAACCTTGTGACATAGGTCTTGAACATAATTTTGAGACTCGGCAAGTCTAGGCTAAGATGATACAAAGTCCATGTCAGGCTCAGCAAGTCTGCAGCCTCGACTCACTGACTTGGCTGAGACTGACAACTGAGACTCATGAATCCACCACTGTAAGGCATGCATGAGTGAATAAAATACAAAAAACGCCTTGCAATTTATTTATTTTTAAAGGTTAAAATATTTATCATAATGTTTTTAATTGCAAAGTTTTGGCCAAGTTTTTCCACCAAGTTCAACCCCAAGTCACAAAACAGTTTCCCTCTCAGTGTCTGAGTTTCAACACTATGGTCTTGACAAAGTGCAAAAATCTAGTAACAATCTCAGATAAACTACCTCAAAGAAAAAAGTGAGCATCTCTGGAAACTTGGAAAGCAATGAAGAACCGTCCAGATACAGCTCTTGGGAAACAATCCACAAAACCAGCATATGCGATACTTATGCAATACAAATTTAATAGCTCTTATGTTAGATGCTATCTAGAAGAAAAAATAAGAAATCTCCTAATATACCCAACTGAATATGGAAAGAATATTATTATTCCAATAATAGTTTCAAACATGAGGTTAAAATTTCAAAATTGGTCAGACGAGTGTAACTCTCAAGCAATCAATAAATGATCAAATGAAGTCAAAAGCTATAAATTTTTGGAATATGAAAAACAAAGAAAAGGACAAATCAAATGAGGTTTGCTAATAATCGCACACTTAAGCATTTTACCAGATATAATGCAATGATATACCTACAAGGCCTACATAGAAAAAAGGTGCAAAGACCAGAAACGAGGAACTTGCCAATTTATACACAATAATTGTTCATTCTCAGCAGATAAGTGTAGAAATAATAGAATCACTGATGTCTTGGCTCAAACATCTTATGCTCAACCAATAGTAAGACTGTTGAAACTTTCCAGGAATTACAGACAAGGTTACTGGATACTGATATAGGTGGTATATAAATCTAAACGGGTTGCTCTATGTGAATAAGGCCCTGCCATAACCAGGTCGGATCAGTATGCCTATAGCTTTACATTTTTTTGGAACGCTACAACACAATATATTTACATTATCTGTAACCTCGTCTTATCTTAGCTAACATTTTTTTACATTCTAGGGTCTCCTTAGCTTATACCTAAGGTAACTTTAACAAAATAGAATATTTGAATGTTTATTGTTAAGGATAAAATCACAGTCCTGGCAACAGAAATTTAGTCTCCCTGCTTCATAATTAAAGTAAAACCAAACAACTGAAGACCTTGTGAATAATTACACCATAAACTGAGACTAATAAATTCAAAATTATCGATTTGATAAAACATTCAATTATATTCTTATAACTAACTCAAAATTTCAACACAAGAACTTTCCGTTAATTAGTAGTTTCAAATGCATGATAATGAATGGCTATTGAAACTTACACAAAGACTGCAAAATTCTTCCAAAAAATACTTCAAATTGGGAAGAGTCGCTGTTGGTTAAATATTAAGACCACATTCGACACACAAAAATTTAAAAAAAAAAACAGTAATAATAATAATAATATATAACCACAATTTGCTGACAACAATGAAATTTTATCTTCCAAACACAGGCAGAGGAAGATAGATAGAGGCAAAAGGAAAAAAACCCTAGGTCAAAAATGAAACCCCACAGACAATAAATAAACCCTAACCTGCAACTGAAAATTTCGAAACTTCTCTTGCGCATTGGAGATGTTGAAAGCCCTATTACCGCTGGTTCCGATCTCCCGTCTCTGAAGTTTCCGCACGCAGTTGGTGGTGTCGCCTATACGCTGGCGTTTTCCGGCCACAACCCGCCGGCCACTGCACGGCCGAGGACTCGCCCCAATCTTTTTCGCCTCCATATGTCCAAATGAATCTGCTCGGACCTCTAAATCACAAACACCATCATCTAAAATCCCTACTTGTCGCCATGTAAGACCAGAAAAAACCCTATTTCCTCAACTTGAAATTGAAAAACGATCTAACCACGCTACAAATTTCGTATTTACACCTAAAACCCTTTGTACAACACTCCTGACTCCGTGACGGACAGCTGAAAGCCAACATAGCCTCTGAAAAGGTAAACCCTAATCCACAAGAAGGTTAAAGTTTTGAATCGTCGGGCCGCGTCACAGTGCGAAGAAACCTTGCGATTGTATAGAACACGCAACTGGATGTCGCACCGTGATCTCTGAATCAAAAGAGAAGATCCACGGAGCCGTTTACGACATCCGGGAGTTTTTCCTACCCTGCAATAGCATACGTGAAAAAAAGGTAGTCCCAATATCCGTTAAGTGACGGGAAAACACATGTGTTGGGATATAGAGTGTATTTGAATGTCGCTTTCGAATCCGACTCAGATTTCGAAAATGAAGCTGCCTAACGGCCGTTACTCTTTTTTTGAGGTTTGACTGACGGTAACGGAAATTTCAAAAAACCACGCTGCTGCTTGGGCTCCTGCTGTTTTTGGAAATTTCTTTTGAAAAACTGAACGTTGAACGGCACACTTGATTTTTCTAAGTTTATATTCAGTAGATTTTAAGTTAGAGGTGATATTTTTTTATTTTTTTTGGTTTAGATTTATAAGTTTTTTATTTTTCTAATTTTGTGTTGAGTTTAGGTGTTTTTGTTAATTCTGTGTTTAGATTTTTAAGTTATGATTTTTCTAATTTCCAAAGAAAATATTTGGTCTATAGATTATTATTAATTTAATTTATTATTATGTTGATAGAGATTTTATAGTGGCATAAAAGTTGAGGCGTCTAAAGTTATAATTTTTATCTTAAATTTAACAATTGTATATCTAAGGATAAACATAATATTAATATACCATTTAATAATAAAATAGTTCTTAAACAAGATATAAAGTAAATAAATTAAAGTAAAAATAAAATCTTTTCTAAAAGTAAAATTAAAAGTTACATATAAAAGTGAAAAAGTTCTTCAAATAATACACTAATATTTATAACCGGCATAGTAAAAGTAAAAGAAAATGGAAATAACTATCACATCCCCCTAGGAACCCCTTTTCTAAGACCCCCTAGCCTTATTGCAATTTGGACTAGGGGTGGGAACATGTAATCATAATGTGTTACTAGATATGTGTGTGTGGGTACTTATGAACCATTAATGACTATTATTATTAGGTGTTGAATATTAGTTGTTTTTACATGTTAAATTTAATCCATTGATTATGTTTCTGACTAATTGTGACTGACCTCTTACCAGTAGAATTGTGCGAAGAATATTGTTTGATTAGAGGTCCTCAAGTGCAAGGTGAAGTGGATTTTGTGGTTCCATTAAGAGAGGGGCAAAAAGTTTAAAATGCCAACCAGTGTTGAAGACTTTGACATTAGCACCTTATATAAACCCTAGGTTGTTAAATATGTTAATTATTATGTAATACAATATTTCATATAATTCATTTTTAGATAGATTGAGTTTGTTAGCTTTGTCAAAATCCTACCAATCAACCCTTAGGAGCATGTCTTGTTATGCAAGTCATAATTGTTTTTGAGCATGTCTTATTGGGATGTCAACAATAATTTTGATTCAATTCTAGCTAACCTTAAGTAGCGACTAATATTAAATTCATTTAATAAAAAAATATAATAAAAGAGAGTGTTTAATATTATACATTTATATTATCTTTCAAATGAGATCAGATAAAATTACAAATTTGTATCTTAACCCCACATCAACCCCTTTGGAAAATAAGGAAAAGAAAAACAAAAAGAGAGAGAAATGTAGGAAGGAGACTTCAAAGAGAGGTGAAGCTTGACAGTTAGAATTAAGGGCTTAGTTGAATCCCCAACATGGGGCTATGGGAGACCATGATGTCCATTAAAAAGCCCCATTGTATTTCCTACAACTAGACATCTTAGGAAAATATGGATTTTTTTCATTTCAAGCTATAGGGGTCTTAGAGAGAAGATAAATTTGTGGGTTGGGATAGAAAAGACAAAAAATAGACTGTATGATTGAGGAGAGAAGGTGTGACCAATTTCAAGGTGCCTGAATGTTGAACGCCACATTTTAGGTCTTCTTCTCCCTTTTAAAGTTATATTTTTCTTAGTATGATAGTAGACTGGGATTAATGAATAATATGACAATTTATTTTTATTTAATCAACTATTACGTTGACAATTAGGGATGTTTATCACTTGTGAAAACCTAGATGCCTTGCCTCAATTAGCTCACCCCTTTGATGGTTTTCTTCACTAAGTAAACAATTTTTTTGGGAATAATACAAGTTATGTTTATTTATTTTAGCATTCACCCAACCATGGAGGAGAGGTTCATGCACTCCTCATTAGGCTCAGTTGTTGCTTCTAAAAATAGTGGGAAAAAATTGCTTTTAATGCTTCTAATTTTTAGAGATCAAAATCTAATCATAAAATATAGGTACAAACAAAATTAGATTAGTTTTCTATTAAATAAATGGGGTGTCTTATAGTTGGTTTTCCATCCACTTCATTGGGTTATATCTCTTTATTATGTTTAAAATGACTTATATGGTTTTGTTGATCCCTTAGGTTGAAGTATAGACTTGTAAATTACTCATCTTCTTTCTAGAATATATATCACTATTGCATTATTCTTGTTTAGCTTATAAATAGTTTCAAAGTCTCGCATCAACAGCTAGTATCCAAAATTTAACATGTCTTAAGAAACTAATTTAGAGGCCTTGACATGAAAAAGGAAGGGAATGGGAGTAAAAATTATGGTTTAGTTGGTCCACTAATATCCTTGTTGGTTGAGAGACTAAGACCCTCAAAAATACCCTTAGTGGTCCCAAGATGAGATGTTTTCTCAATTGTTAAAACTTTATTACGTAGTCCTATTCGTATTTATATATTAATGATTTTGAATTTTTTGTTTATAATTATGTTAAAGCCTAGAATATTTGGTTAATATCATTGAGATACTATCATGGTGTATGTAGTGGTATTAAAAACAAGTTATAATGTAATAATGGATAATGGGGTTACGTGCATGTAGGATGCTAAAAGTTAAGATTGGACTTAGGTATCCCTTCTATGAGTATTTATCTTAATAATGGAGTGAAGACAATTGTCTTGGAGGGTGAATTGTTAGAAAAGAACCTTCTCACACTTGAACATAAGTTCATGAAGAAGTCTATGCTCGAAAGCTATTAGTTGTAACTAACTAATGTTCAAATATGGATCATGAGTAAACCTCCTCAAATTATATTACTACTTAAATTAGTGGTATGCTAATGAAAGCCTCCAAGATCTCTTACCTCTAGTTTAATGGCAAGCTATATTATGGTCCAATATAGATTCATATCTCCACTAGTGTATCGCTAGGAGAGTGAACTCTAAGATCAAGAATCTAGTATATCCCTAGGCTAACCAAACCTAGCAATAGAGAAGCAACCCTAGTATGAGCAATCCATAGGACTATGGTTTAGTATATCTTATCATAAGAGAATCTTCGCATTATAGTACTAAGTTGGATAGATGTTCCAACTTCTATGACAACACTAAAATGGTTGGAGTAAATGACTCTACTAGGACATAGGTAGAGGGTTGAATACCCCCTTAGACATAGTTGCTTCCCACTTTCCAAGGTGATCACCAAAATAATAAATCATATGACCCACCTATAGATAATTTTATCGATGATCTAGCATGATAAGAGTTAGGGAGCATGCTCTACATGTAGAGTGATTTGGTCATATCCTAGTCACTTAGTTATCACTTAGGCATGTCGGTGATGGATGTTAAGGGGTAAAAGTACAAACTTGTGTCACACTTTTATAAAGGAATCAACCAACACAAACAAAAAATTCAACTTCGACCGCATAAAAGTGGTCTTTATGTTTTGAATTTCAAAATGATGTAAACTAATGAAATGTAGAACTCTTGATGAAGTTTATGCTTGTAATTTTTCAAAAAAAAAAAGAGTTGATTTTGAATTGTTGAAAATTTCAATAAAAAATGATGTTGATTTGACATTACAAAAAAAGAAAATAATTTTGTTTTTCCCTAACTTCAATATCTAGTGCATAGAAAAAAGAATTAATTTTGATGTATATTTTCCTTATAATAACGTTTTAAAGTCAAACTTACCAGAATTCGATAGTTTTCATTTGACGTCAACTTTTATCTCATTTTTTATCATTTTCAAAAAACAAAGTATACCCTTTTGGAGAGGATTCTCTCCTCTAATGCACCATATATTTTTCAAAATATTTTATATGTTTTAGTTTTTTTAATTTCTAATCAACCTTATTTTTTTTATAACAACATACTTACAATATTTTAAAAAGATATCATATTAAAACTAAACAAAATGTCAAAAAATTTATATATCTGGATTGTTGACTTTGAGCTCTACAAAAGGGTATTCTTTTATTTTTTGAAAAAAATCATTCTAACTGAAAAAATACTTAGTTCAAGTGGAAAGTCTTAGAAAATATAAAAAATGATGAGGTGGTTGCCAACAAGGATGCCACATAGATGGTTTTGGCCGAAACATTTATAGTTGAAAGTATCTTGGTCGAAAAGGTTTCAGACAAAATGTTACATATAAATTGAGGCACATTTGAAATTTAAAAATAGAAATCTTTTATTTTATAATTTCAAGTGAAAGTGTTTCACCCAAAACTTATGTACAACATATAGACCACATGGTTTCGGATGAAACAGTTTTGTTTGAAACTATTTAGTGAAAAACTATTTCACTCAGACCTATTTAATTGGTCAAAAGTGTATCGCAGGTTTGCGATTTTACCCGAGGAGCTACTCATAAGGTTTGGATGGATTTCACTAGTAGCATGTAGGTCATAAAGCTAAGGGTGTGGAGGTGATGGATGTCATTTTCTACCACTTAGAAATCTTATGGATTGAGGGGGGAAAGAAATAACAAAATATGCATAGGTGACTAGGGGGTTAGGTTAAACCATGTGGGTAACCTTCACTTATTCCTCCTTGTGTGGTTGGGTTCCAAACTAGTGAAGAGGAGAAACCTTAGCCTAGGTTAGTGGTTAGTAGGTAGTACCTTGTGCATTGATTGATCAACAATAATAACGTCTCGCATCAGACCCCAAAATCCCCTTGGACAGGGTTGATAGATACTCTTATCCATGTGGTTGGGATAGTATTTCACCCTATTCAAACCATTAGTGAAGCATAGGCTAAGGAATTGGCATGTCTACAAGTAGAGTAACTAAAGGTATGATTTCTTTTATTAATGGCATTTACTTTTTTATAACTAAAAGTAGTTGAGAGTGATTATCTCATATAATTTTATTAATGTTATATTCTTATAGAGTTATGTGTTGAAGAAAATTTGAATTGTATAGTTCATATGATTGAACTAGATTTGTAGGAGTGGATATGATTTTGTTAATTTTTGTAACTTGCTAAATTATTGTGTAAATTTTTCCCTAATATGGTTGTTCTTCTAAGAATGTTGTCAAGCCTCCACACTATCTTCTATTTAAGGTAATAGTAATCTCAAAAATAATTTGTAGTGATCAAGGGTGGTTATTACATTGGTATCAAACCAAAGATTCAACCTTGGGACCTTGTTACTCACAATTCCAAATGTGTTGAGCTATTTTCTTGGTTTTGTATTCATGGGTCATGGGAAAAAAGGGGGAAAATGTCTCAAGGAAATAATGTCCCAACCAGTGACTCAGTTGCTTCTAAGGGAACCATTATGATACTACTTAAAGTTGAATATGAGATCATATTCAACTCTAAAACCATAGTGGTGACTCTTAAATGTTTAAAATTCCAAAAGGGTAAGGAAGTGGCTAGGTCTTCCAAGAATTTAAAGCCACAAAAGCAAGAACTTTACCCTACAACCAAAACTAAGCCATTAAATGCTAAATATTTTCCTTTTGGTTGTGGGCGTAATGTACCAGTCCTTTCCAAGAAAATAATTGCATAATACAAGTGTGTGCATGCTAGTTTATCTACATAACTAAAAAACATCAAAAGAGGAGGAAATTCTTACTATGTAACAAGAAAACTATGGTTGTGACGATGATATAGTACTAAATAACTATTATTGTTTTTTATGTCAAAAAAAAGTAACTAATGTAAGCATAAAAGTATTAAAATAAAACAAATAAGATTTAAAACTAAATTAAAATCAAATTACTCTAACATTCACACGAACCTCCTAATAGAGTGTTCTTGATAAGCTCGGTGATTAAAAATGTATGTTGCTCATTTTTGCTCAACCAAAATCATGATTATGAAAGATGAGGATTGCATCTCAATTTATAGATTTTTTAGGATGCAAATGAGGTTCAGTGTAGTTGATAAGGATAAGATGGCTATTATTAGTCAGTTTCCATAATTTATTGAATTTATTTATTTATTTTCTCCAATAATTAACTAGCTTGATTTTTTTTAAAGATGTATTATCCATTTTGGGCAATTAGTTAACTAATTATTTTGATTTTATTTTATTTTATCATTTAATATATTGATTGTGGATATTTGAGTTTTAAATGGATTTTAATTATTAAATTAGATATTATAAATTAATGTAATATTTACATTAATTAAACAATAAGAATAATTTAATTACTTTAATTTTAATTAAGTGGATTGATTAAATGGTTTAATTAATTATTAGTTGATTATTGTGATGAGTGAATAATTGATTGGCATTGAGATGGGGTGATGAAAATAAATTAGTGTCAATGATATTTGAGTGTCTACATTTTACCCCTTTTTGAAATGGCATTATAATTGCAAGAAGCGATGTTTTTTCAAAAAAAAAAGATATAGGCACTTGGCTATAGAAGATGCCCCAAGAATCAAAGTTCAAGTTTGATTGATTGATTTGATAACATTGTTGATATTGGAAGGATACACTCTAAAAATAACATGATGATTAGTTGAGATTAGATTTGAAGGATGCTTTGATTCTTGGGGAGGCTTCAAATTTGGATTTGATGGATTTAGGATTTGAATGGATGATGGTATGCCCCTTCAAGAGGATGAGTGGGTTTGAAGAACACATGTATGCTCTCAAAATGGATAAAGTTGAAATTGGTAATGAGATGAATAGATATGAATTAGGTAGGGATGATGGAGTTATTAGATGAGTTTATTTTTTTATGGCTTATGATGTTAGGAGTGGAAATGAAGAAGCATGGCATCTTTATAAAGATAGCACAAGCAAATGTTAGGAATCTACAAATCGATTCTAATATGTTTGAACAATAATTTTAATTTTGTTTAGATGTTATACATTATGATATAAGGGACCATGATGACGATACACCATATATAGGATCAACTCAAAAATCAAAAGATAAAATAAAACAAAGTAATGGAGATACATGGAAAGGAACAATAAAGATAAACACACAAATGCATGAAAATAAACAATTGCATGAAGAGTAAAAGATAAAAGAAAAAAAAATACATGTTCCAATGATCATAACCTCAAGAAGCAACATTGTATAAATAGTTATGGTGTCTCTATGGAAGTATATCATGGGAGTTAAACCAAAGATGATGTGCTTTTTTTATTTTGTGAATTTTAGTACAAAGCAAAAAAAGAAGACACACACAAAAGCAAGTATAAAAGAAATATTAATATTAATTTCTCCTAATGAAGCTAAAAATTAGCATTGATCGTTTAATGATGACGATAATGATAATGGTGTTGATGTGGGAATAATATATCTTGAGAATAATGTGAGGATTAAAAATCATATATCCTAATAACAATGATTTGTTTCTTAACAAGGTTTAGAATTTCGCAAGATTGAGAATGAAGCTTATGAATGGATTTTATTTGGCTATGTGTTGGGTTGCATGGCTATATTTAGCAAAAAAAAAATATAATGTTGCTTGTACATTGTGGATATTTAGGATCTTTGACTTGGTGGATTAGATGTATTTATAGGATTTGAAGGCAACTAGCCACACGGAATGGACACTAGGTAGGGGATTCCACTCTTTAAGGTTTGATTTAGAATGTAGGATTGTGGACATAGCATTTAGTTCAGATGTACTATGTGGTATTCTTAGGATTGGTTGACATTTGAACTACTAAGGAAAAAGCATGTTCTAGCACCAAGGGTAAAGGTGTTGGGTGGATAGAAGGATATTATTGTTGATGGTGATAATGGATCAAAGGATGGGATTATATGTGGAAAGGGGAGGAGATGTAGGATGTGATTTACAAGGACTATTTCACATAGGAGTGATATTCTCTTGCTCTAGATATGCTACTATGTATGATGTTATTCTTGGACACAGTGAAGGATTACCAATTTATGTTTCAAGATATTATCCATGTATTTATCAAGGTAAAAAGTGAGAAAATGAGGATAGGTAAGAAAGGATGAGATGGATGGAATAATATAATAGTATGATATGGACACTAGCTAGTGATTGCAAAGGATGAGTGGGATGAGTGGGTGGAAGAGGGTTGTCCCCAAGTGTAGGGTACACATAGGCTTTAGATTTACATAAGATTCCCATAAATGGGTTTTCATCATGGTATTTTCTCAAGGCACCATAGGAATAATTTTCATTGTTGGATAATTTTTCTCTTTACTTTTTATGTTTTAGTATTTTTTGAAATCAAGTGTTTACTTCTTCTATAAGCTAATAATTGTATCTTGTACAAATCAACTCTCAAGTGGATCATGCTACTTATTCTATGATGGATGGATTTCATTTGTGATCTTCAATGATTACTAGGTTGGCTTCTCTCAAGGTATTGTTAAGGAAAATGGAGTGGGAGGTAGGTTATGAAAAAATTAGATGAAAGGGGTGAAATGATGGAGATATGTAGGATAATAGATTGGGGTAGGTAAGAGAGGTAGATATCTAAGGATGGTAATATGAATGAAGGCATAAATTTCCTAGGACTAATAGAAGGTGGTACAAACATGTTCACACACGTTGCTCAATTTACAAATGGATTTTTTTAAGTGATGTGATAGTAACCTTTGGGTCTTGGCGTTTTAGGCTTTGTTGGATTAGGAGATTATGAATTTGTAAGGGGTTTTAGATTTTAGAATGAGTATACATATTATCAAAATTTGAGACCCAAATGATTTTTGTGGTATAGCTCATTACATCTTTACTTAAATACTTAAATTGTTTGGAATTAGGATTATCAGATTTTGGGCTTTGTGGATTGTGAACCACTATCTTTTGGATTTAGATTCATGGATTCTTCCTTTGAGTTCCTTTGATTTTCAATATTATATTTTTGAACCCATATTAACTTTGGAGTTTGGTATTTTTGGCTATTGCGATTTGGGGTTTTGGAATGGCAAGCTTAGGTGCATGGGAATTTTTGATCCATGTAGAATTTTGGGCCTTTTCTTTTGAAATTCTTGGGATTGAGATTGTTTAAGTGTATAATTTTAGGAATTTGGAGATATGATCCATAATCCTTGAGGGATATATGATCTCAAAGTCTCATTAAGGTGGAAATAGATTCATCAAACAAAGGTAGTTTGGCACAATGGATAATATGTTAGTTCTTGGATAGGGTTAATAGTGGTTTGAGAGGATATTTTTATTAAATTATGATTTTAATGGTTTTGATGGGGGTGCTTTGGCCTTGTTTTCGTTGTGGACAAGTTTGACCATGCATATGTGCAAGGATCTTGATGTTTGTTTTGTGATATGGGTGCATTTCCCTTAAGTTTGATGTGTCATTGATCGATTATCTCTCAAATATACCTCTTCAAATTGAAGTGCATTGATAATCAATATATTCATATATTTTATGAGGCTTATGGATCTTGGAATTTATATATAGCATGAAAGGGGTGGATGGGCTCTGTTTAGCCTTCGCATGGAATGATTTATAGGAATGGCAACATGCTAGAGGGATTTTGGATGATAGTTACATGTGTATGCTTGTAAGTGGTATGATACAACTTCTTAGATTTATGGTTTTGATTCCTTGATAGCAACCCTTAGATAACATCCTTCATAACTATATTAGGTTTATTAGTTTGATTGGTTTGATTAATTTGATTAATTTGATTGAATTTGTTGAGTTGTTGCTAAAGATTAGAAGGTATATTTGATGGAGAATTTGTGCAAGGAGATAGGGTTTTTTTCACATGTGAGACATGGATATGTTTAAGCACACCTTCATTCTTGGCATTGGTTTAAGCATGAAGGATGCTTTTGTGCTATAATAGTTTCCTCTTGGTGGGTGTTGATACATAAGCTATTGTAGCTAGGATGCTCATTGGTCAAGGGATTAGGACCTATGAGGATGGATGGATTAGAATTAGAATTGGTATGTATGGGTGGAGGATTTAAATATTTTGGATCTTTAGGGACTAATAGTGGGCTTAATGGATGAGTAATTTTACAAGTTTAGATCAATTTTCAAAGGTTTACAATTTGAAAGGTTTAATGTGGACCTTGAAAAATGAGGAATTATAAGTTTAAATGAAGGATTAATGGTTTAGGATTTGAAATGTTTGATTTGGGGCTTGAAAAATGAGAGATTATAATTTTAGGTGGAGTACTTAATGGCTTAGAATAATTATGGGTTGATGGAGGAATTAAAGGATGAAGAATTATAAGTTTAGGTACAAAATTGAATAGATTAGGATTTGAAAGGTTTCCCCTACATAAATATTCAAGGGTAGAGTTTGGTGGATGTTTGGATCCTTTTCCTATAAGGCACCTAACCATGGCTTCTTTGTTTCCACTACTTAGGAGGGATATCTTGTTTGAAATAGTGTTGCAAAGGGATTCATTGGTATATTTATCTTAATTGGCAAGGCTACCATCATCGTCATGTTTATAGGTGAAGCAGAGGTCCATGTTGATTTTTTTGGATAGACTTTGGTTTTGGACCAAGTTTGTGACTTATGCAAAGAAAAAGATAAAATAAAAGTCTCAAGGCTCAAAATAAATAAGTTTCCCCTTTTTATCCATTAAAGTAAGGAGGGTTGGTCTAACTATTAATAGACATTCCATACACATGAACATGTCTAAAACTAGTTAAGTGGGTGTATCAATCCTTCTAGGCTTACAAATATACCACATTTGAGGAGTGGGTATCCTCAACCCTTATTCAAGACCTTGGGTTGTAGGGACAAAAGATGGTTGTAATCTAGCATGTTTGAGGACTACAAGTGTCTTCTCATGGCTTACTACCATCACTTCCTATGGGTATGATGCAAGTAGCTTCTCAGGGTGATCCATGTCCAATGCACTACAAGAAAATATGGTCAAAGAGTCTTAAAATAGGATTTACAAGCTTAAGTAGGTGGATATCCTTAATATACCACACGGGTATGTGAGGTTCAATTCCATGAAAATGAAAGAAAAATATTTCAAAAAACCAAGAGAAGAGGGTAAACCATGTCACTTCTCATTCACCTCCCCAACATATATAGTTCTTAGGGGCTTAGCCCAAATGATACATTTACACTTATAAGAGTTGTCTCTTTCGATTCAATCTCACTATTTATGCCCCACCAAAATGCTAGGGTTGAGGTTGTCCCTTTAGTGATGAAATCCAAGGTAGGCCCCCTAAAATAGAAAGGAAGAAGTGTGTGTTTTTATTCTCAAGATAATGCAAGCGTCTAGGAGAAGAGCATATGCACCCCACTTCTTTGGGATTAAACAAACAAGCAACAAAATAACTCGGATATGCTTTTGATCGTCAAGATTGTCAAGTGGCACAAGAGCATAACATAAATAAAATTATAAGCTTTAGGAATACACAATAAGAAATTAGAATGAAAAGTAAGTTTTTTTTATGTGATCTAACAATTTGTTAAGTGTCTAAAAATACATCTTTGATAGTCATAACAAATGATTTAATTTTTTAATGATTAAGTCTTTGATGTTCATGGCTATAAAAAAGTGTCAATAGTTTTAAAAAAATAGATCTTCACACTTCATCCTAAAAAAATAAAAAGAGAACAACTTGTAGAAAACATGATTAGATCACAAAACAAAAAAATAATTTGATGGAAAAGAAATATTTTTTTATTTTTTATTTTTGAAATGATGTAAAGTCCCTCTCCAATACATTAAGTAGACAAATGTAAAAATATATAATAAAATCGATTTCTATAAGTACACATGCAAGGTTACAATAATATCAAAGAAAATAAAAATAAAATAAGTAGGATAGAAATCATGAGTTGAGCTAATTTTTGAACTACTTAAGGTTGGTATGTTTAGTGAAAGCAACCAAAAAAGTAATAGCAAGAGAAATTAACAAAGAAACCTAGGATATAGGTCAATCACTATATTTATTTTTATCTGACCTTCCACATCCATGATGAAGGGATAATATTTTTTTATTACTAACCACCTTGAGGTAGGACTATGACCCTTAAATGGATGAGTCAAATTTATAATTGTTGCCAGCATTAATCAAGAATTGATTATAAATAGAGAAGTCTATATTTTCCATAATTTATAGCATAAATTTTGTCAAGTCATCAGGTAATAAGTCCAAGGGGTTGAGATTAATTGGTTAAAGCATTGAATTCTCAGTGTGGAGATCCAATTTTGAACCCCAAAGGGACATCTAAGATGGAATTCTAAGTTGTGACTCTTGGTCTTCCATTGTTTATTTCTAGTGTGGTTGCTCGAAAGGAGCTAGTATTTGTTTCATGGTTGTGCTCACAATGAGCTTGTGTTGATCTCATATTAATGCTCAAATAAGCAATAAATAATTTGTAAATGATTATCAATATAAAAAAAGACATCCTAATAAATTTCAAGCAATGAACTATTGATATCATGACCAAGAATAGAGAAAGTAACCAATAACAACACAATAGAAAATAAAATATTTTGATGAGTTCACAAGTTTAGAGTAATGAGTTTCTATCACCACACAAGGAATTGCATGCCACACTACAACTACTGTGTGGATTTTTTTTTAAAAAGTAATTGATCTACTATTAAAATGACACATGCATAAAAAGGTTAGAAATTGATTGGTAGATTATATTTATAATAGTTTATTTTCTAAAAAAATCTTCATGTATCTTAGAAAAAAAAGGTATTTCTCAGTTATTAATCAATATCTCTTGATCTAGGCCTTGACTAACAAATATTTTTTTTCTCCAGGCTTCAACTAGTATCCTCGCAATAATGAGGGCCCACCATTTTTTCGTATATAGGTGGTTGGGAATTCAAGTTGTAAGTGTCAACCATTGATTTGTACCTAGCTACTCACAGTTGTAAAAGGCTTCTACAAGATAATAATTTGAGTTCATGCACCCATCCATTAACATATATTACCAACCATACAAATAATTTATAACCATCAAAGCATTAAATCAATTCCAAGGAACAATTATTGTAATAAAATAGAGAAACTATCTTCCCTATTAATGAAAGGTGTTAGGGATGGCATGACCTATAGTAACTATGATGTAAGAAAAAGGGGCAATATTCATGCAACCTATTAAAGACAAACAACAACACAATAGAAAGGGGATAGAACAACAAACGAGGAATACAGAATGTTGGTTAGGTCATTTTGTATGCACAATATAAAAGTTTTGGGAAAATAATGCTTCAATTGCATGCAAATCATGTAGAAAACCTCTAATGTCTTCAATCACAAAATGTGAACCTTAACAAAACATGCACAAAAAGAAAAAATCCTACTGTAGACACCTAAAACTAACTAATGCATTTTTATCTTGTCATGTTATCACTATCTTATCAATTCTTCTATCCATATTAATTATTATTTTTTAATTATTTAATTATTTTAATCTTTTTATTATATCTATAGCTATTTTATTATTTAATTAACTATCATTCTCCCTCCAACATTAATTAAAATCAAATTTAAATTATCTTTGGTCCACTATAATTAAATAATTTTCAAAAATTATCTAATTAACTAACACTCCTCTTCATAATTAAATAAATTAAAATGATTTATTTAAATATAAATTAAATCTTTCCCTCCAAAATGGATAAATAAAATCAATATTTTATTTATTTCTCCAACTATGCTTATGAATTAAGTAAATAAATTCATTTAATTCTTTCAACTATCCCACCTTATCAATCCAATTCATTTAATTCAAATTATAGCTTCTACTCTATCTCATTTTTCTTATCCATTGATCTTTCTAATCAATCTCCACCATTAATCAAATATCAAGAGAAGAACATAAATGTAAACTCTTCATTCACATATCCTCTCCTAGAGCTAGAGCATCATTATTATCAAGCAACTAGCTAGCAATTATCAAGCACTATCATTAGCAAGCAAGCATTTTCATTATCAAGATCTCATATCTTTTATCTACTATTCAAGAAAATATCACTATCTTGGTTATCATACTATCATTGTGTTATCATGGTTATGTTATTTTGAAGAGCAACCCACATATCAAGAATTCAAACTACCATCAAAGAAAAATGGAGCAAATCAAGGTCTTTGCTATGGTATAATTTTGTTATTTCATTTTCTGCATAGATCTTGAGCTTTAAATTGAGTGATTGTTGAGTGTGAATTTGGTACTTTCATTGTATTGTTCCTATTTTATATTGATTCATATTTTCATCACTCACACCTAAAAAAAATTATTAATTGATCTTGCAAGCGAAAGGTTAGCTTGAGAAAGAGTCCCAACAGGAATGCAAGTGTTGAAATAAAACAAATAAGATTTAAAACTAATTAAAGCCAAACTAATCTAACATGCACACAAACCTCCTGATAGAGCATTCTTGATAAGCTCTATGAGTATGTTACTCATTTTTGTACCATCTACTTGCTCAACCAAAATCATGAATATGAAAGATGAGGATTCAATCTCAATTTATAGATTTTTAAGGATGCAGACGAGGACCAATGGAACCGATAAGGATAAGATGGATATTATGAGCTAGTTGTCATGGTTTATTGAATTTATTTATTTATTATCTCCACCACTTAGTTGGTTTGATTTTTATTTTTATTTATGAAGATTCATTATCCATTTTGAGAAATTAGGTAACTAATTGTTTTGATTTGATTTAATTTTATGATTTATTAAATTAATTTGTATTTGAGTTAACAATGGATTTTAATTATGTGGGGGCTAGGGTGGGTGCCCCTCCAGGCTAGCGGAGGGGACGTGGCAATCTAGGCCACAGTGTTCAGTGAGAAGGGTTAGGAGGATGGCGTGGGAGTGCTATCATGACAAGTAGTTGATTGAAGTTTTCATGTCTTTGAAGTACATGAGTTGATGGGGGAAGCAATGACGCCTTTTTTGAGGCCCAGGTAGAGCACATTTTGCCTGAAGGATTTAGTCCTTTCAGCAAGGTTTTGGCACGTTTGGAGGTGCTCCATTTGTGGAGGGTGACAGCTGCTTAGTACTTGGCGTTAATACCATTGTGGGTTGGCTTTAAGGCCAATCAAGGCTTACTTTCATTATCATTTTTATTTTCGTTCTGGCTACCAATGGTGATTTTCTTCATTCTGTCTGGGAGTGGTCTATGCTTGGGCGTTGATGGCCAAGTGCTCGAGGTTCGTAATAGAGGTTTCAGTGGATGGGTTGGCAAGATTCGGGGCAGATACCCTGATTTCCTTGAAGTTGTTATTTACAATTGACATAATTTGGCAAACTATATGCATGTTATAGAGGTGTTTGTTTTTATAAATTGATTATTCTCTTACTTATATAGTAATCAAGAGGGAGAGATATAGAGGAAAATTTCCATAAAGGAACTTAAGCAAAGAGGTAAAATCAAAATATTTGATATTTTATTCTCTTAGTGTTTTTCTTTGTCATTGAAAGCAATATTTCATATTAATGTATGGTTTATGTAATATGTGGTCCCCATGTTATAAATATATTTGTGAGGTTTTGTATTTATATCAATCAACTTATCTTTTCAAATATAATACTAGAGCTCCATATCCTTCCATACTCCATCTATCACTATGATCTAGTTCTCGAGGAGAGGAGAATTTTTTTATAACATCAACCTTGTTCTCTTTCATTTTCCTATGTACAATAGATAAGTGCTAACTTGCAATTAGCCTTAATTCTATCAAAGACTCCAAACTTTCCTCTCATATAAATGGCTAAGAGCTTATCTTGGGCTAATTGGTTAAGTTTTGCATTTAACTAAATTACTGCTTCAAGAAATGAATAAGGATCTCATTTTGAGCATGCTTAAATGAGATATCCTTGCAAGGAAAAACTCTAAGATTTATCAAGGTAATGATCAATAAATACTTGTGTTTGAATTACTCATAGACATATGTTGATACAATTTTTGAATTATTCTCCTACTTATAATGGGTGGTCACCATCTTAAGAAACTATCAGGGGAGAAAACTTGGAAAGGATAGCTACTATATATTTAGTAGGGTGTTTTTAAAAGAATCATAAAAAAACCATATTCTTATAGAAATATCATTCGATCTCCTCAATAAAGATAATCATATCGTCTCCTTTTCTAGTATTGTCACATCATTATAACTTTGTTATATGAACTTGAATCAATTGTTCTTGAATCAAATATTAGAGATAACAAACCTATCTATTTCATTAGATGTCCAAAGTGACTCAATTTTGTACTATG
This sequence comes from Sequoia sempervirens, assembly GCA_007258455.2. Taxonomy (NCBI): domain Eukaryota; kingdom Viridiplantae; phylum Streptophyta; class Pinopsida; order Cupressales; family Cupressaceae; genus Sequoia; species Sequoia sempervirens. The sequence continues at coordinate 59,769,254 of VDFB02000015.1, forward strand.
AGAAATGTAATTGTAATGGCATAAATTTGCACCCAATGAAATTTCCCATTGATTTACCTTCATTTTAGCCTTACAAGTTCTATAATGAAAAAACCCTCTTTTTCCACATGTCCATGTCGTTTAGCATGGATGAAGGGAATTTCTATTGAGGATGTGTGCACGCCATGCTAGCGTCCTAACAAGATTCCTACGTCAGGAAACAGTAGAGACGTTATGATTCACTATGGTCTATGAGCATAACCTCTTCCTACCAAATCTTGACCACCGGGAACAACTATTTGCCTCCAATTTTCCCATTTGAACTGACTGCTATCAACTTCTTTCACTCTCTCAAGCTAATTCTTCATTCTAGCAACTATCTTGATCATTCTAACACTTCTCCTTGCTTCTCCATCACTCTCTCTTGTTGCTACCAACTCCATACTTTGATTCTATAGCCTCTCTTTGATCCAATGCCATTGTTATTGCAGGTTCACAAAGCTCTATCTCCTTGGTGTGGTGATATTGGTCTTCTTCTTCCTCTATTGGCCTTTAGCACTTGTAGAAGGGAAGGTGATATTGTGTCTATTTGATTATTTTCATTATCATTCTTATAGAGTGGCATCTAGGTTTCCATTGCTCTCTACTATATTGTGTCTTTTCTATCTACTTTTTTATTGATTTTTTATAATATTGTTGTCTATTGGTTGTTTGTAGAGGTGGGAACACCAAAACAGGGACTTGACTGAGGAAAGTTCCAAAACACAGCCCCAACATTTTTCCTGTCACTGTGTGTGTAGGTGTTATTCATTTGCTTGGAGCTAGTTGGAGAACTGGACCTTGAGTAAGTTGGCATTCTTTTTCTTTCTTTGTCATTTCTCTATTAGAGTAACTTTCATAGTATTCTTCTTGTTGTACTTTACATTTTCATACGTTTCGTCAAACTATAAAACCAAAACATTCGAGTTATCAGTAGACCCTGTGTGTTTCTAGTTGCTACTTGACCCTTTGTTCATACAGGATGTCAGTGCATCTCTAAGACTCTAGCGCAACACGTTGAAGTCCGACTCACATATTGTCGTCCTCTAAAAGAGAGTCATCTAGTCTGAGTCTAAGACCTTTGTGGTCAACTCACCTGGTTCGAGAAAGGATCTATCATAAGTAGAAGGGAAACAAAGTCTTATTTTCCCTTCATTTTCAACTTGTCCCTTCCTCTTTAACTTAATAGGTAGTCTAAGGTAGTTTAGGGCAGTTTGCTCCCTTAGGCTCTTCCGTGACTTGAGAGTCTCGGGGGTAGAAAATCCCCCTTCTCTACAATAATATAATCAAAATAGTTGTTATTGCAATTGTATTTATTTAAACCCTAAACCTATCATATAAAAAGATCAATCGTAATTTGCAATAAGTTTGAATTACCTTGCCATATTTAGAGTACATATTACATATACAATAAGTATTACATTTATAAAATACTATATAATAATTGGAAACTGTTAAATTCACATTAAATGTATTTTAATGTTTAGTCAATCATATTATTTATTATTCTTGCACCAAAAATAAGATTTTGATTACTATGTTACTAACTATGTTGGTGATCTTATTTATAGGAAAACTACCTTAGACCATGTCTTCAAAATAAATGGTGCAAGTGTTATCACACAGCTAGAGTAGTACTTAAATAAGATAACTTCTATGGTTCTTTAATCTAAAGGCTAAATACAAAAGTAACTCTAGAAGAGTTGATGTGGCTTAAAAAGCTAATGGAAAAATTCTGACTAGGTACTAGTAAAAGTACCACTTTGTTATATGATAACTAGAGTTATTTTACTCTTACCAAGACTCTTATTTCTAGAAAAAAGATAAAAGCACATTGACTATCATGGGCATTTCATTCAAGGGAAATTTTTTCATCATAAAAATTATCTTGTTCTATTTGTTTTATTATCAAATGGAAGACATACTATAATCAAGAATAATCAGAAATCCTAGAAATCACATATCAAACCTTTGTGCAATACCAAATTCTCTAAATTCAAATTAATGTTTAGCCTTAAAGTGATGCCATTGAAGCAAAATGTGCATGTCAATGTCACCTCCTAGTGGCTAAATCTTGGATGTAAGACCTAACATGGATAACATAAGACCTCTAGGCATTGTATGTATAAGTCCTTTAGGCATATTGTAAAATTCTTCTCTTTGTAATTCTTCCACATATAAAAACATTATAATGAACCTGGGGAAGGCTAGTTTGAGGAGTCTTTGGCTCCAATTAAAATTTTGTAAGATCTCAAAAGCATCATTTTTTAAAACACTGAGATTATAAAATATGACAAAATAGAGTTCATGTAGTTCATAATACATGATTTTTATTTTGGCATATATGTGTATTTGTCACTGTCAAAGAAGGCCTACATTGCTAGGGTACTTCATTTTTTCTTTTAAAGACATTGACAAGTGATGTCCCCTATTAACATCAAGGGGGAGTGTTAGAATGTAATATTATTAAGGGTCATATCCTTATAACATTTATAAACTACTCTAATATAAGGTTAAAAATCTTATGCACATTATATACTAATATAGAATTTAAATAATCTATATTTTTTATATAATAGTTTTGAATAGATGTGACTAAAGGCAGGCCCCCATGCAACTACTTAGTTTATTTTGGTTAGCAGCCACTACTCAAAAAATTTAGGAGTAATTTGTGGGGCTGATGGCCCCATGAAATTTAATTAGCTACTCATCTAAAAAATATGCAATGATTATTTATTTATACGAATGTATAAATAATAACAATAAAAAAATTTGTAGATAAAATTTGGAGGGAAAATTGGAAGCAAATAAAAAAGGGAAAGAAATTTATTGAGCCACTTTTTCAATATGCAGCCGCTCTTATTTCCACCTACTTAAATATAAGAAGAAAATGCACTTAAGCGACTGCATGGGGAAGAGTGTAATACCCCTTTAGGAATTTTGCCACCCCTTCTATATTTAATGAGGTTCTTTCTCATTAAGAGTGTGAGAGAATTTGGAGATAGATAATGATTTCTATTACTATACACAAGAGGTATTATTGGCTATGTGGAAGTGGGAGAAGTGATTTCCTCAATTTTAGTCTATGCTTCTCAGACTAAAAAATTAGACAGATTGGAGATGGGATTTAACAAAGACTTGTGTGGTGTGAAAGAAGGCGAGCACTCCTGTCATCAAAATGTAAATTTGTTTGAAATTTTAGGTTAAGTAGTGATGGATTTTAGTGAAATTACTATTAAATTCATTGTTAAGGAGGGTAGATTTGGTGGCCATAGTTCAAATTTTGAATTTTATCTGTTTTTTGTGCCTTCTAAAATAGGTAGGGGGTTTAGGGGGCGGGTAGCGGAACTACTAGATTACATTTAAATTATCAATGTGATCTACTGTACCTAGTGGTAATGAGACCATTGAAGTAGTCCTACAAAGGTCATAATGATCATAAGATTATCAATGGCAGCTTGCAAGACTGTCGCATCAGTTTCAGAATCGCCACTGATGATCGCGAAACAGTCGCTAAAAATGTACATTTCGTCGTATATAGAAAATGCTTAGTTTTTTTGTTTAACTTGCAATTTTTAATGTTTTGATTAATCAAGTCCTGCTTTTGGACTTTCGTAGGGAGAGTACATTTGTTAGAGTAGAGCTTAAGAGCAGGAGTGGCTCCTGCACATTTTAGATTTATTAATAGGCGTAGACAGAGAAGTCCTAGATATAGGGAGATTAATGGTGGTCATGAAGAACCCAATCGCTATAGTGCTATGTGACATCCCAACCTATTGCGATGCAGACCAGAACACCTTTTGATTCCCCCAACTGTAGGGTGCCTATCACAAGAAAGAGGTTGACATTAATTGGCCCCAGATATTGTTGAGAGGTTCAGATCTAGGTGGAGCTATCTAGAGGGTAGGAGGATGAGAACTAGAGTGAGAAGTGGGGGATCCACCTCAACACTATAGAGGAAGAAGTTCTAACCATTTGAAAGGTCATCATGGGATCATTGCCTCCAAGCTAACTAGTGATATGGGATAGGAAAGACTTTTATGCAATAATAGTGAAAATTGCATACTCATAAAATTCTCCCTTATGTTTTGGACCTACAACATTTAGGTTGTTCATTATGTGTTAACTAGGGTGCAAGTTGGTGCATTGTGCATGGAAGTTCACAGATTACCTTATTTTCACTTATCCCAATCATCATTCATCCTCGAGATCTGGATGCAACTCTACATCTAATCATTTACACACGAGTTCAAGTTTGCAAGGTGGAATTGACCCAAGTTGCTTTTACACAAGCAAATCTCAATCTTAAATGTTAAAATTTGAATTTCTTAAATTGGACCCATATTTTCCTTCCTTACTAAATTTTAAATTGCATGCTAAGGTGGTTATTTAAAGAGTGACTCTAATTTATTTGAATCATCTAGGATAGAGATAATTTTGTACACATGCATTGAAAAGCATATTTTTGTTACGACATCAACATTTGCATCAACATCCTAGAAACATGTTTGCAAGATTGTCTATTGTCTTTAAACTTTGTTCATTATTGTTGATTTGGCCTATTAATGGGTTTGATCAAAGGAGAATAAATACTTATCTAAAAGGCTCCCAAACAACATCCAATTCTACCTTTTTCTCCTAAATACAAGACAAATGCAAAAATGAATAGATTATAAGGCCCAAATCACAAGTTGAAATCCATGACCCCAAGTCCAATTTTGTACACAAGTTCAATTTTGCACCCATAAAATGAAATCATATAATCATACAATAATTTTTCAATACTACAAGTCATTCAACAAGTACTACTTTTCTAATAAGCTACAAACTTACTTTGTTTATTTAACTTTTGTTTTTAGGGTCTTGTCTACCCCGCTTTTGCTTTCCTCCTTTCCTTTCCTTTGTGTTTTTCCCCTTCCCCTTAATGTTGTCTTTTCTTTCTTTCATGTTTCCATTCCCTTCTCTTAGCGTTTCTTCCTTCTCCCTCTTTACCTTCTCTTTCTTTCATGTTTTAATTCCCTTCTCTTAGCATTTGAATATTAGGGTTTTTTAGCTTTCCTTTCAAGGTTTTCTTAGGTTCCCCTTTTTTTGTTCTTCTCTTCTCCCTTTGTTTTTTTAAATTCATTTGCTTTTAGGTTTTTCATTATTTTTTCTTTAGGTTATTTTCTTGTGTTTCTTGTTTTCTCTTTATTCTTTAAGTACTTTTTAGTTCTTATTTGGTTCGTCTTGTTTTAATTTTGTTTCATTATCTTCTTCTCTTTAGTTAGCCTTTGTAGTTTTTCAAGTTAGCTTTAAGTTCTATTTTATTTTTTAGCATTTTAGAATTATTTGTGATTATCATTAACAAAAGATTATTAGTATAAATTAATAAAATACTAAAAAATAATATTATTAATTTTTATTCTAATATTTTATTTTCTAGTATTATTATTTTATTTTTTAGTATTTTAGGTTTATTTGTTTTTATTTGTCCTTTAGTTTTTTATTTTCTTTTTTATTAGTTTATATTATTTGCTTCTCTTTATTTAATAATACAATTAGACATTAATTGAAAAACTTGTTTATCCTTATTTTAATTCTTATTTGACTTATTTTATCCTATTTATCAGTTATTCTTTTGTTGTATTGTAAGGTAATTTTATTGCTTCTTTTTGTTTTCGTGAATTTCTCTTTCCCTTTGAAATTGGTTTTGTAAATTAACTAGATGGTCATTTTTTGTGGTTATAAGATTCCTTTATTTGTTGTTCTGATCTTTATTATTTTTTCTTGTAAGAAGGTTTATTTCTTTGTTAAGTCTTTTTATCAAGTTGTTTTATTTTCCTTATTAATTTTGAGTCATTTTCCCTCTCTATTTTTCTCTTTTCTTCATTTCTTCTTGATTTTTAAGTTTGGGTGCTTTAATTTTTTGTCATTTTTTATAAAATTTCTATTGTGTTTTTCATTGTTTCTATTCATTTTATTTTGTTTTTATTCTTCCTCTTTTGAATTTCTCTCTCTTTGGTGTTATTTTGGTTTGTATTAGTCCTTTTGTTCTTCTCATTTAGTGGCTTAGTTCTCTTTTTATTATTTTAGTGTTCATTTCATTTTATTATTATTAAGGGTTATTTGTTCTTTGTGTTCATTTATTGCTTTTTAATCTTTTGGTCAAATCTTAGTTTGGTGTCCTCCAACCCTCTCACCCCCTCACCTATTTATCCTCCCAAGTCTGCTATCTCATTCTATTATTCTTCTCTCTTGTTACATGCATTTTTTCTTGATGATGGATCATGGAGTTTGATCTGAAACGTGCACACAATTCCAATCCAAAAATATAACAACTCATTTATTATATTATCTATATATCAATCCCAACCCTTAAATCCTAGGTTTTTATTATTATCACCCATATTTAAGAGGTGTTTTTATTCCCTAACACACCCATACATATAAGTGATGGTGATGGTGGTCTAGGAGAGGATAGAAGAATAATTGAAACAAGAAATGTGTGAACATAATTCAATTTATTCTTCAAAGATGTACTAGACCAAAGATCACCACGATCACTTAAACCGTGAAATATCCCATAATTGGGTACACAACTCTTATAGAAATTGAGCTTCCTATAATATCTTAGTACAAAACTATCCTCATTCACATATAAGCCATGGTAGCAATGGTGGTGTTGCCTAATGCATGTTAGAAGATTAACTAAAATGAGAAATTTGAATTTAGTCCTCTAACAAATAATTAAGTCATTGTTAAAAACCTCTTTAGTAGCTTAACAATTACTTACCTATTTCTTAGGTTGGGACTTTCAGTTGTTCTTCTAACATGTACTAGACCAAAAATCACTACCATCACTTGAACCAAGAAATAACCAATAAATAGGTACGTCACTCTTATAAAAGTTGAGGTTCTATAATAGCTTATAGGTAAAAAACAAGTATACTCATACAAACAATGGTGATGGTCTCGTACATAGAAGAATAACTGAAACCAGAAATTTTTTATTGGAGTTCAATCTAACAAGTAATTAAACTCTCTCTAGCAGTTTAACAATAAAAAACTTAACTAGGCTAATTATTCATTAGATTGGACTTCCATATATTTGTCTAACATGTAGAAAAAAATTCACCATCACTTAAACAGTGAAATATTCCATAACTGGATACACCTTTTATATAGGTAAGAAACGTGTCCTCAAAGATTTTCCATTTAATTATGTTCAACAATAATCAACCTCTTCTCTCCAAATCCTCTCCATATCACCTTGAATTCGACACCAAACTCTGATCAAGATAAAAAAAACACTGTAAACATAAATGTAAAAATGAGCAATAAACAGAAACACGTTCATTAAAATCTTGAGCATATACAAACACGTTCATTAAAATCTTGAGCAATAAACAGAAACACGTTCATTAAAATCTTGAGCATATACATATATTCAGGATTTAGAACATACGTATGTTTCTTGTAATAAATTGTAAAGTAGCTTGCAAACTAGGTAATGTGTTATCTGAACCATTTAAGATTCACAATACCAGAGCCATAACTGCCTTAAAAAACACGTCAAGAGGAAACATAATCGAATGCATAGCTGTTAAGCATAGCAGATTTTAGCATCAAAATGCGAAGTCGCTAGTCAAACAACCACAACTAACCATGCATACAAACACTAAAACTTTAACCTTTTTATATAATGAGACTTGGAGAATAACTTGACACTCAGGAAAGGAACCATGAATAAAGAATGCATAGACCAAATATGTGTCAATTATGGCACTCAGATCATTTTTCACATTAAATTGCAAGCAGTTCAAAATTAGAATTATTATTAAAACTTTATAATAGGACAATGAGAGCTTGTCAAACAAATCCAAGGTATTTTCTCTCAACTTGTGATAATCGCAGCTTGCCAAGAATTGAGATTAAAGGAGTGACCAGTAAGTACAACTAGAAACAAGCACCTTGTTCCATTATCCTTTTCCATTCTAATCAGAAGGAATTTCCAAGTAAGCAAACATTAACAAGAATCAAGCTAGGAAACATCAATGAGGAAATTACAATCACAGAAACCCAAATCAGGAACAATTGGCCTGGTTATCAAGAGCAGAAGCAGCAGACTCAACATGCTGAAGCAGGAAGCCATATATTTTCCTCTTCAAACAATCTACATTTTCTACTAGCTTAATGTCAGGTATATCGTCCTTCTTATGTGCAATCCAATCTAACCAGTCATTAACCTTTTTAAGTTGAGACAGCATTGCTGCAATTTGGCTGCTATCTTGCAAGGGGCTTTTAGAAGTTGAGGAAACAACATGATCTTCATTTTCTTCAACTACATGAAACCCAGCATCTAGTGCATCCTCTATAAATTTCAGAAACCAATCTTGTAATTCCAATTGGAGGTACTTTGCTAGACCCATTATTCCATTCACTCCGTTCCCTTTGACCCATTCAATGCCAGTACCCTTTAAAGATGGTTCTAGAACTTTATTTGGGGTGTTTACACTATTGGTCTTTCCAGCTGTACCAAGAATCTGGCGCTTCATTGCATTGGCATTCAAAGGAGAAGCTGGTTTGATGTCAACCTTCTCAGATACACTACGCCTTCTTTCATTGTTAGCCTGTACAGTTGACAATGCAAGCCTACCCTGAAGATTGTTATCAGATGATGCAAGAGGGGATCTTCTGGATGACACAGATGCATACACAGAGCCCTGAATTTTGGGGTCCTCTTGTTTACTTTGATCATTTGCACTTGAAGCTTCTTTCTTTGGTGAGCTATCAAAACTATAAGGAAGGTTGCTGAAAAAGGATATTGATGCCAAGTCAGTTGCCAATGCAGCACCAATCCATTGTACAGCACTCTTTGCTTTCTCTGTTGAAATATCAAGAGGCTTATCAGCCACTCCATCTGAACTTGGAGAATCTCTAGCTTTCCATGCAGTACCACTTGCAGCAAGGGCTTCAGCAACAGATATTGATTGTATAATCATCTGATGTATCTCAAAGAACCGATCAATTGAAGGATGAGGATTGTCCGTATTTGCAGAGGAGCATAGCCCAGAGAACATACTGCAGAGACAAAAATACATGTCAGCAAACAGCTGTAAATAACATCTGGCAATCACATTCTCTGCTCCTACCTATTGTTTTTAAAGACTCTTGCAGATTAGAGAAAAAAACTGCCATTAATATTAAATATTATAGCAAACCTATCTGATAAACATCAAATATGCTGGACAAACAAAATGTGAAAGGCAAAGTGGTACAGAAACAAGCCAAAAATTAAATAGGAACTTTGTCGATATTTCATATCAAACTGGAGATAATTTATCTTCAACTAAATGAGATTCAGAAAAGGCAGAAGGATTCCATCCAAAAAAATCCCAAGAGTCTTCACTTGTGACAACACATCAGTTATGGATTGTGTATTAATTTGAAAAGTCTTATCTTGAGTCGTGCATATCCTACATTTTAATACAAAGTTGCATCTTGCGACTTTAGCCTTCTGTATTGACACTCATAAGCTCAACTGTATTTTTATGACTACATATAAATTGAAAAATAGAAGCATATGGTCTGATTTGAAGTACTGATCTTTTATTAATAGCAATAAGGAAGTTCTGGGATATAAGCTTAACTTTTTCTTCATGAGCAATGCCTTCCTTCTTGGTAATACTAGAGAACAGTCAAGGCATCTAACCTTACTCTTTCACTGATGTCTCTATAGATTGTTATTGTTCCACTATCCAGGACACTCAAGACAACTACCCTGAATGCATATATCTTTCTTATGCGATACAAATATATTTATCTTATTGAAAAACAGTTCTTTTGTATATGAATCAAGTTATCAACACAAATACAAAAACAATATTTTACAAGAGACAAAGCAAAATAATAATAAACAAATAACTACCAAAATGTTGTTATATTGTTTGGGCTGTCATGTATTTGTTGGTGCAAATATCTCCACAATGACCCAGTTTCAGAACTTAGAGGCATACCCTTTCTTGTAAACTGGAGGAGTTGACTTGCCAATAGATGTGAAGAATCAGCCAATTGTTCAGGGAATACTCAGGTACATCACTCATCAAACAAGTTCACATAAAATTACAAAGGAATATTAAAAACAAAAAGCAATCTAATGAATAAAAATAACTGAAATCACTTAAAGAAAAATTTTTAGCCTTAATTAACTAACGTCCTAGTGAATTTTCCATACATACTGTAGCTTCTAATTGTACATATATTTAATGACAAATACATAAGTAATACACAAGATCAGAAACGTTCATTCCATTTACATAAGTATAAATTAAAATCTTGAGCAATAAACAGAAACACGTTCATTAAAATCTTGAGCATATACATATATTCAGGATTTAGAACATACGTATGTTTCTTGTAATAAATTGTAAAGTAGCTTGCAAACTAGGTAATGTGTTATCTGAACCATTTAAGATTCACAATACCAGAGCCATAACTGCCTTAAAAAACACGTCAAGAGGAAACATAATCGAATGCATAGCTGTTAAGCATAGCAGATTTTAGCATCAAAATGCGAAGTCGCTAGTCAAACAACCACAACTAACCATGCATACAAACACTAAAACTTTAACCTTTTTATATAATGAGACTTGGAGAATAACTTGACACTCAGGAAAGGAACCATGAATAAAGAATGCATAGACCAAATATGTGTCAATTATGGCACTCAGATCATTTTTCACATTAAATTGCAAGCAGTTCAAAATTAGAATTATTATTAAAACTTTATAATAGGACAATGAGAGCTTGTCAAACAAATCCAAGGTATTTTCTCTCAACTTGTGATAATCGCAGCTTGCCAAGAATTGAGATTAAAGGAGTGACCAGTAAGTACAACTAGAAACAAGCACCTTGTTCCATTATCCTTTTCCATTCTAATCAGAAGGAATTTCCAAGTAAGCAAACATTAACAAGAATCAAGCTAGGAAACATCAATGAGGAAATTACAATCACAGAAACCCAAATCAGGAACAATTGGCCTGGTTATCAAGAGCAGAAGCAGCAGACTCAACATGCTGAAGCAGGAAGCCATATATTTTCCTCTTCAAACAATCTACATTTTCTACTAGCTTAATGTCAGGTATATCGTCCTTCTTATGTGCAATCCAATCTAACCAGTCATTAACCTTTTTAAGTTGAGACAGCATTGCTGCAATTTGGCTGCTATCTTGCAAGGGGCTTTTAGAAGTTGAGGAAACAACATGATCTTCATTTTCTTCAACTACATGAAACCCAGCATCTAGTGCATCCTCTATAAATTTCAGAAACCAATCTTGTAATTCCAATTGGAGGTACTTTGCTAGACCCATTATTCCATTCACTCCGTTCCCTTTGACCCATTCAATGCCAGTACCCTTTAAAGATGGTTCTAGAACTTTATTTGGGGTGTTTACACTATTGGTCTTTCCAGCTGTACCAAGAATCTGGCGCTTCATTGCATTGGCATTCAAAGGAGAAGCTGGTTTGATGTCAACCTTCTCAGATACACTACGCCTTCTTTCATTGTTAGCCTGTACAGTTGACAATGCAAGCCTACCCTGAAGATTGTTATCAGATGATGCAAGAGGGGATCTTCTGGATGACACAGATGCATACACAGAGCCCTGAATTTTGGGGTCCTCTTGTTTACTTTGATCATTTGCACTTGAAGCTTCTTTCTTTGGTGAGCTATCAAAACTATAAGGAAGGTTGCTGAAAAAGGATATTGATGCCAAGTCAGTTGCCAATGCAGCACCAATCCATTGTACAGCACTCTTTGCTTTCTCTGTTGAAATATCAAGAGGCTTATCAGCCACTCCATCTGAACTTGGAGAATCTCTAGCTTTCCATGCAGTACCACTTGCAGCAAGGGCTTCAGCAACAGATATTGATTGTATAATCATCTGATGTATCTCAAAGAACCGATCAATTGAAGGATGAGGATTGTCCGTATTTGCAGAGGAGCATAGCCCAGAGAACATACTGCAGAGACAAAAATACATGTCAGCAAACAGCTGTAAATAACATCTGGCAATCACATTCTCTGCTCCTACCTATTGTTTTTAAAGACTCTTGCAGATTAGAGAAAAAAACTGCCATTAATATTAAATATTATAGCAAACCTATCTGATAAACATCAAATATGCTGGACAAACAAAATGTGAAAGGCAAAGTGGTACAGAAACAAGCCAAAAATTAAATAGGAACTTTGTCGATATTTCATATCAAACTGGAGATAATTTATCTTCAACTAAATGAGATTCAGAAAAGGCAGAAGGATTCCATCCAAAAAAATCCCAAGAGTCTTCACTTGTGACAACACATCAGTTATGGATTGTGTATTAATTTGAAAAGTCTTATCTTGAGTCGTGCATATCCTACATTTTAATACAAAGTTGCATCTTGCGACTTTAGCCTTCTGTATTGACACTCATAAGCTCAACTGTATTTTTATGACTACATATAAATTGAAAAATAGAAGCATATGGTCTGATTTGAAGTACTGATCTTTTATTAATAGCAATAAGGAAGTTCTGGGATATAAGCTTAACTTTTTCTTCATGAGCAATGCCTTCCTTCTTGGTAATACTAGAGAACAGTCAAGGCATCTAACCTTACTCTTTCACTGATGTCTCTATAGATTGTTATTGTTCCACTATCCAGGACACTCAAGACAACTACCCTGAATGCATATATCTTTCTTATGCGATACAAATATATTTATCTTATTGAAAAACAGTTCTTTTGTATATGAATCAAGTTATCAACACAAATACAAAAACAATATTTTACAAGAGACAAAGCAAAATAATAATAAACAAATAACTACCAAAATGTTGTTATATTGTTTGGGCTGTCATGTATTTGTTGGTGCAAATATCTCCACAATGACCCAGTTTCAGAACTTAGAGGCATACCCTCCACACAGACACGACTTCTTGTAAACTGGAGGAGTTGACTTTCCATACACCAAAAAGCCAATGGAGATGTGAAGAATCAGCCAATTGTTCGGCTAGGGAATACTGTGTTGAGGGAGACAGGTACATCACTCAAAGAGAAGCAAAAGCATCAAACAAGTTCACATAAAATTATGATTTATGATCAAAAACGGAATATTAAAAACAAAAAGATTTAAAGAAGCAATAGAGAGTTTATGTAGACACAGATCAATGAATAAAAATACTCTGAAATGCAATTAAAGAAAAATTTTGTACTTTAAGCTCCAGCTGACCCTAAATTTCAACTAACGGATTATAGTGAATCCACCATACATACTGTAGCCATTCTTAATACCATATTACAAAAAAAATTGGGAATTTGACATATATTTGTTGGCAATTCTCAATACAGTTCCACAAATATATTCAACCAATGGGCAAGTCAATACACAGAGATCAACAATAGTAGCATTCCATTTACACCACATGCTGTAAGTATAAATTAAATTCAAATATCAAAGGTTTACTGTTGTGCAATCCTGTAAACCAATGAATTGTACAGCATTTCAACATTTTTGAAGTTGAATGGAGGCAACCCTACAAAGCAATGCATCAATGATCTATCTACAGATCAGAATTCTTTAATAACGTTATAAGTATTAGACTGCATGGGAATAATCTAAGAAGAAAATTTGCTGATATATTAAAATTTTCTATGTTTGTGTCGTACTCTAGCTACTAATATCTAGCCCGTTTGACGTGTGATACTGATAATGTATCCAAATAAATGGCAAAGCACATCTACAATTCAAGAGTTGAAGCATAAATATGACTATGAGTGATGTCCACAGAAAGCTAGAATATTCATCAATAAGCCAAGGATTTGACCATAGACCAAAAGCAGTTGAAAATGGGGCAAGCAATCCACGTCTCTTGATCCATAAACTCTGCCATGAACACTATAATAATATCCAAAAACGTATGTTACCCATTTACGGGCTGCTATACACCTTGATAGAGAAAATAGGGTGATGTCCAGTAACACCATGCTAAAATAAGCTTGCGAGATGGCCACACCACATCATTAGAATACAAACAAGCAATATGGGTATTTCTAAAATCTATGAAGGACAAATTATACTCTCCGATTACTCTCCAAGTAGCCGAGTAATCTCCAAAAAATTTGCATGCTGAGTAATTTCTGCTTTTACTCTCTGGCAGTATGCAGATGGATTTTCTCTGGTCAAATTATCGAGTAATCGCCAGTAGCTTGCAAAAAACCCACAAACTTGGCATGTTTGTCTATATATAAATATGTATGTGTGTGTATATGCATGCAAACTTGGCATCCTATGTATGTTTATAGATATGTATGTGTGCACAATGCAGTCTTGAGTATACACATACATAAATATCCACACACGTGTTGAGTATTTGCCGAGTTTTTCCTGAGTCAAAATTTTTGGGCTTGCCGAGTACTCTCCAATTCCGAGTATGTAAACTATGGTTTATGGCATCATTTTGTGGGCCAAGGGTGGCCAGCCCAGATTTGAAGAGCCACAAATCCAAACCTTACAGTTCAACAACTACTCTTGTTATCTTTTCTTGCTTAAGAGCCCAATCGTGTAACTCTTCAACTATGTGGTCATCATTCAACAAAAGGTAAATAAGCAAATAGGAATTTTAAGTGTATCTTCTGCCCACTTTAACAGGACATCCTTTGTATACAAGCTATTATGGATGAAATCCAGTCCCACTACAAGAAGTCTATCAAGTCTAAGCAGCCATTAAGCTCAAACATCGAGCTCCTTGGCATTACAACCCCTCTCACCTTCAAACTTCATTTGGACAAGCAATTCAAACATAGGGTTAGCCTTTTTCCAATTAATAACTTCATCAATTAATGATTTGAAAAGATTGTTGTCTAGCAATGGTCATGCACTTCAACCTCTTGAGTTGGTGTCAGGGTTGAGCTTTATTTACCCTGAAATTTGACATCTCAATCTGTGGAGATTCAAATACTTAATTAGAAGTGCAATCTTTAAGAGTAATAACTTCCTCTTTCAATTTGTTAAAATTTGGTTTCCTTAAGAGTAGTTAATAACTATGTCTCCAAAAGATTCATACTGATTCACTCAAGTAATTTTGCATTGCTTGATAAACTAGACTACAATGTACCCACACAAAATCACATACAAAACATTATTGTATCTTCTTTCTCTTCGGTTGCACTGTCTAGTTGTCATTAAACCCAATAGACAATGGACCCTTATACCAAATCATATAAACCTATGTATTTAGCTAAAACACCTAAAAATGTTCATTCTTCATATAAATCAATTACTGTTGTAAGAAAAACATAAATTAAATCATGAAATGTTGTTCATCTATCCTCGAAATTTCCTCAAACCTCCAACATCAAACAATAGCCAAGTTATATGAGATTACAAACAATTGGATGCTTTAAAATAGCACCCAAACATTTCTCTCAACTAATGGCATTGGAGCAACTAATGGCATTGTTTATGAAAGAAATTTAACAAAGTTTGTCCCAAAAGTGTTCCACAAGGTATGGGTTCTAAATTTCCCCTGAATGTTGTTGTTCTTGTTATAGATTTTGATAGTGAATGCAAGTGGTTAGAGCAATGTACTCTTATAGGTTATTTTGTAGGAAAGATTATGTCTAAAAGCAGGCTAAGAAGTTGGGTGAATACCACTTCAGTCCCTCATGGTGTTAGACTAAATGTTATCCAAAATTTAACCAAAAAAATTTTCAAAGCAAAAGCTAACCATGTAGACCTTGTGCTTCAGCAAGGCCCTTGCTATGTTCATAACTTGCTTTTAGTTTTCCCCCCTTGGAATGAGGATTTTGTTGTGTTCGACCACCAGGCCCTCAAGGTGCTTGTGTGGGTTGAATTTCCTAATGTGCCTTTGTTTTGCTGGCCATTTCTAAACTATATTGCCTCCTCCTTAGGGAGGTTGGCCTATGTTGAAACAAACAATTTTTATATGGCCCAACCACAACACAAGGTATGCATGGAAATTGACCTCTCTCAAGATCTTAAGGAAACTATTGATTTACAAATTGGCAATATGCACCATGTGCAATATGTTTTGTATATAAATCTTCCTAATACTTGTTTTAGGTATCATCCTCTTAACATAAAACCAAAGATTGTCCCTTAGTCACCCACAAACCCAATCTAGCCTACAAATATACAAATACAATGCTTCAAGTTAAGAATGAGGACAATAGGACAAATGTTGGTAGCCAAAAAGGTGGTTACTACAAGTCCAACAAGGGCTATTAGTCTACCAATGCAAGAAATAACAATGGTGTGGCTTCCAAAGGACCCACCCTTAGCCTAATGCAAATGGCAAAGCCAAGTAGGTGGTGGCAACTCAACCAAACCTTGTTCATTCCTTCAATGAACCTTCAAAGGAGGTTAGTAAGCCCCATTATTCTAGAACTCCACTCTATCCAAGTGTTTTGTCCACTGTAATCTTGGTAGTTCAAACCTCTTCTCAACTAAATGAAAATAGGTGCTCTTGCAACCCTCCTTGGGAAGTGGAAGAAGGGAAATTTGTTCCTAAAAAATGACATATGCAACTTAGAGAGTTTTCTCCACAAAACTAGTGTCAATTTGTGTTGAATAGTTTTCTACTTTACAAAGGTTAGGCTACAAGGGAATGTCCCTAGATCCTCCATTTTCAAGAACTATTGATACATCCAAACCGTACATACATTGTGCAATATTTTCAACAAAGATTTGCTCCTTTGTACACTCTTCGTCTTCAAGAGACCAAGGTTGTGGTTTCCTACTCCTAGTCGTATGTCATGTCATATGGCCATGGATCACTTGTTTCAATAATAATAATGAGTGATGATAAGAAAACACGATAATGTTAGTGGATGCCAAGTGGCACTCTCACTATGTTACTCGTGGTTGCAACTCATTCAACAATGCTTTGTGGGTCCTTTTTGACATCGACAACAAAGCGTTTGGCATTATCAATATCTATGTATCAAATGATGTAATAAAAAGACTCTTCTTTCATGGTGGCTTGCAAATGAACTACCCACAACCCAATGGGTCTTTAATGGCAACTTCAATATGGTGGATGTGGCTTTTCACAAGCAAGACTACCGTCCGATGAGATGGACGACTAACAAAGGGGAGACATAGTTATACATGGACAATAAATCAAGCCTTTATGATCCCAAAATTGGCTACCAAAGTGCATCTTCTAGTTGGTATGTTTGGTCCAACATGCATGTTGGTGGTTCAAAAACATAAAGCAACTTGACTTTGATAGAAACAAATGGCCTTTTATTTTAGCCATGCCCAATGCTTTTGGCTTTGGCTCTAATTTTAAACCAAATAGTTAATATATTGTTTACACATACTTCTACATGACTTATTGTCAACAACCTCCAATCTAAGCAATTTGGCCTCTTTACATTCATTTGTCAAGGGTGCCCTCTTATGCCCTTGCTACATGTGTTGTCTACAAAAGGCTTTGGTTATCTTCTTGCCAATGCCATTTTGCATAGAAGGGTCAAAGAGATCTCCCTCACTAGCAACAATTCCTATCAACTTGTCAATGGTCAATTTGTTGACAACTCATTCCTCACTCTACTTGAGGATGAAGATAAACATCAAGCAAGGTTTCAAGTGTCTTGACAATTTTGCTTAGCCTCTAATTCCAACATTCAATGGAATAAAGTTAAAACTGTAAAACCCAATAGTACAGCCAATTCTTCTCCCTACTACCAACTTGGCTTCATCTTTTTTTATGGAAACATAATGTTCATGGGAAAATTTAAGAGGGTGTGATGTAAAAGTTTGGTCTCTTCAACACAAGGTGATTCAAATCAAAATGTTTAGCATGGAATCTAATAATACTATTTATGAAGTAGATAAGTTAATTTCTACGAGTGTCTATTTACTAAGAAGTTGTCTTTTCTACGAGCGTCTATTTACTAAGAAGTTGTCTTCAACCAAAACCTTTTATAGATTCTATAATAAAAATTAATAACAAAAAAGCTTGAGAGATATCTAAAGATGGAACCAAATATCAACAAGGAAATAGGAATTTCAAGAAAAAGCATAATATTGGGTTCAATAATCATACAAACGATGTTATCCCCAAAACATCTCAATCCACTTCAATGATATCCTTTGAAAACTTTTAAAATACATGAGTTCATTGTCTAAATGGTAAATGAATAATCATGAGTAGAAAGTAACAAATAGCAAATCAATATTTTATAATTTCACTGGAATTATCAAATTCTCATACAAATACTTTGACAACAAATAGTAATTTGATGCAAAGTCAATTTTTCCAAGCATAGTTAACTCATGACCTTTGGATTTCAATTACCAAGTCATTAAGACATTACATATCAAAATTAAGGATTAAACCTTTATGGCAATTGTCTTAGATGATTGTGTTTAATTATCTTCGCTCTCCCTATGCCTATGATGTAGGGGGATCATTAGCTAGTGTGTATCATTTTACGAGATTAAAGGATTATGCCTATCAATCAAAAGAGGGGTTTATAAAAGATTTTGTCCCAAGGAAAGACTGCAAAATCATACTTGTTCTACATATTGGGAAAGGTGCAACACTCCTCCACAAGCTACAACACAAATATCATGTATGAAAAGGAAAGCTCTAAATTGAATTGTACAAGTTTTAGTTTTTTTTAGGTTCCATCTAGTCCAATTGTCAAATCTTGAGTTCTTGAATTTGAGATTCAATTACATGGTATCACTATCTAATTAGAACAAGAAGGCACCTATGAACATGATTTTTGTACTATGATGGGCATATGTCATCATGCACATAGACATAGACCTATACTTAAAATTATGGATAATTTTTCTTATCCATCTGGGGAAATACTTTCTGAGTGAAAAATCTCTCCTTTGAAAATTTCAAATTGTTCTTGATTCATAGAAGCAAAAGAGACAAGATTCTCTTTTGGTTGTTTAAGTTGAGATTTGCCCATTTACCTAAATTCCATATGCTCTCATATTTGCTTCTACTAATCATCAACTCCTTTACATAAATCTTCAAAATTTGAAACAATGCTCACTACTTTTCTACAATTTATCTAATAGTCAAGCTAATGAAAGTAGCTTATATATTCATAAGGTGAATGAATTGAAGCTTGAAACCTCCAAAGGGTTCTTTTGCCAAAAGCGATATTTGATTATCAACAAAATTGTTTTTCCTTATCTTTTTTCTCCTTTTCCATTCTCGTTCATGTTTTTGCTTTTACCTTTACTTTAATAGATATGACACCATCTAATTCATCAGTTCCACATTGAACCCCAAAAAATTAAATGAGCAATTACAACTATTTTTCAAAATGTTGATATTTTGAGTTACCACTGACAAAAAAATAAAGTCTAGAACTGGTTAAGATCTAGACTCACAACAAGATTGTACCAAGCATCAAACAAAGACAAGTATGACAAGTTCAAATAATTGGATTGCAAAACACTCCACCTCCACCATTTACTTAAAAGCAAGAATAAAATCAAGATGATTGAGATTCTTCCTATAAGTTCTATTAGCCTCTAAAACTACATCAATGTTGGATTTTTCCCACAAACTTTGTAAATTTCAACATTACAAGAATTCTCTCTTAGCCTATGGCAAAAAAATCAATTTCAAAAATCAATAGTTCAAGGAATCACAACATTGCAATCCTATTGATTTGAGATATAAGATTCACCACACAATTATTGGCAGTGTTGGAGTTCCCCCTAAACTTTCAACATTACAAAAGCTCTACATATCATCCTTAGCAATCAATTTATATTTCATAGCATAATTGTGATTTTTTTCTATGTTACCATTTTGTCTACTTGGGGGCACATATCCAAGTCTAGTCCAAACCAATCTAAACTTTGGGCCAATTCACTTATGAGGGTGCTTGGAATCTCATCAAATGGGGCCAAATCGTCTCAAACAAACCCAAGCTAATCAAAACAAAACAAGCCTTTTGTGTGTATTTTTCTCCCAATCTTCTACAAGATTGTAGTAGTCTCTCAACTCACAATGCAACGTGAAATGTTTCACTTTCATTCATGTTCTTCACCGCCATTCCAAATAGATTAGCCTACCCACCCAACCTTGATCAATAAAAGCCATCATTTGCAAATGCCTCATCAATGTTACCATTTGTATTTGAAATGATGGTGTTTTAGTAATGGTGTTATTATTGTTAACACTACTCTTGTATTAATAATACGATTGTCGAGAGGTTTTAGAGCTTGTCTATTACAAAAAAGATGGAGTATATTACCTACTAAATGTCATTGCATTACTCATTAAAATAGTTATTATTGTATTAAATTATATTACCAAATTATTACTAGTTAAACATTACTAAAAACAATGCATGTTTTAACTTTTAGCACCTTTTTAAGTGGGTTATGGATTTGAATATAACATTCACTAAAGCGGCCCAAATCTCAAAACATGTAAGGTGCAAATTTATTCCAAAGAGCTTAGAGTTCATGCACATTGTCCTCTACAATATGTTTGACAAGAAATTTGAATCACTTCAAGCAATTCCTTTAAATATTAAAGTCCATGCAAACTCATGAAAAACTAATGTTTGTTTCCAAGTTTTTTATCATTATATATCCATTATGTAACTATCTAAATTTTTATATATCCATTATAACTTAACTAAAAGTCGAACTAAGTTTTTAATCATTATGAAACTCACGGAAAACTGCACTGAAGGATAAACAAAGTAAAATTTGCATTACCTCAACCCTCTGATGACAGCTTCAGCAGCAGAGGCCTCCTGCAGAGCTTCAGCTGCAACCATGGAAGCCATGTTCCGCCGTTTTAGAACCTCCTGATACAGAAAAACACAAAAATTTAGTAAAGTGTAGCCTGCAAAAAACTTTAATTGTAAAATGGAGTAGTGCTGAACAGAAACTCATCTAAATCTAAAAGCAACTCTGAAATGTTAGAATACCAATCAAGACTGAGAATCCCAAATAATGTACAGATATGAAATCCCACCTGTCCCAGTTCCACTAGGTTGGAAGAAACTGAGTCCCAAGCAACAGTTCCATCTGTCCATTTCTTGTCATGAAAAGTAATTTGTGGTACACTGCATTGCAGTTTGTCAACTGAAGATACTGATTGCTTAGTCGGTGATAAACAAGTGCTTCTACTTGTAGGTTTGTGAGTTTCAATTGTATCCTTTATGGTTGTATCTTCTTGCTTTAGTGGCATGTTTTTCGCATCACTTAACCTCCGAGAAAGGGCCACCTACATTTTGTAATGGCATGCCATTAGTGACATCATTACCATTGATTGCAATCTAAACAATACAAACTGTCAAGAATAGCATTGCTAATATAATATTCCTTTAGCATTTGTCTGCACCTTTTACAGTTGCAATCAGATATGGTAAAAAGAAATCAATAGTAGTTTTCCAAATTTGTAATAGTCCTTTATGTATCATATGACACATATTTTGGGAAATTCCCAGACCACTTGCATTCAAATGTACCTACAGAATGAAGCAGATGACAATTTTAAAACTTTTGAGATGGGCCTGTATCTAAGACAGGAACGAATATGGATATTTTCACAAGTTTATGACTTTTATGTTTGGAAAAGCTAGAAAAGATAGAACAGATATGCAACATGTTAATTCATCTCTAGTATGTGCCAAGAAGGAAATTAGAACCACATCCAATATATTTAAGGCTTGCTGGAAAAGATAGAACAGTTATGAAACATGGTAAATCATCTCTAGTATATGCTAAGAAGGAAACTAGAACCATGTCCAATATATTTAAGGCTTGCTAGAAAACATAGACCAGTTAAGCAATATGCCAAATCATCTCTAGTATTTGCTAAGAAGGAAATTGGAACCACGTCCAATATATTTAAGGTTTTTCTTCATCATATGAAGCTAGTTGCGTTGAAGCGTGGTGAGAAGAACTAGATGCTGATTTTCTCAAATTCTGTTGTCATACTCCATCTATTACCCAGACATGTCCATGAGGGTATATGCATAGCTCCCCATTACAGTTGTATGACTATATTCAAATATAATTAGGTATGTCGGAATCATGGCCCACAATATCGAAGGGATTGCTTCACCACATAAAACTCATGTTATGCCCTAAGTAATGTATGGCAACCAGAGCTTTGGTATTCGTTCTAGTGTTGTCAATGTAGAAAATTCATTTTATTATTATTTGGATCTGATGAGGTTCAGGGTTTAAATGCTAGTCCATGCTTAATAAGATGCCAGCGCTTTGGACTTGTTAGATGATAATTCCAACAGAGCTACAGACTAACGCCAGAGGCAGACGAGCCTAATATCACAGGGCTTGCCTTTGAAAGGCAAAAAGCACGATACTCTCCTTCATGTGTGCCTAGAGAGGTGGTCAGGTCAAGCTTGAATTGCCATGGATTTTCCTATCGATGTATAAAGATATGCAGATAATGCCAATGTTATTGCAGAAACGAGGAAACAATACCTGTGTGCGCAAAGCAGCCTTAAGGTCAATTTTGTTCTTGTAGCCACCCCTTTCTTTTGTCTCTTTCACTTCCACGGTGGAATTTTCCCAGCTCTTGGGCAAAGTCTTCACAGCTACAGCCACATCAGCAGCCTTTGCACCACTGACCAAAGTCTTCTTCCGCCCAACGTCTCTGACATTTGGAGACACCCTTCTTCCAGGAGACAAAGAAGCCCTCCTGCCAATAGGAGAGCCCTGAAATCCCCTCCTCCCGGGGGACGGCTGAGGGGCTTTCCTTCCCATGTTGGGCGAAGGCTGTCGATACCTAGAAGGAACAAAATACGCACCTTCCTTCACAATAGGAGCCTTATTCTCCTCCTGAGCTGCAGCCCTCACAAGGCTGGACACGACACACTTGGACGGAACCGGGGACGAAGTCCTAGAATTAGACCTAGTTGCAGGGGATCCATCTCTAATTCCCCTAGCATTGTGTTTCCCCAACTTCCCTACAGAAGCAGACCTTTTCTCAATCTTGGTCCCCTCAACTTTTGCGGGCAAATTCTCCGAAGGCCCCAAAACCGTCCTAGGATTAGGATTAGGATGCTTCAAGCCGAGCTTGTCAAATCCCTCGGAAACCCTGAAAGGTTTGACTTGGTTGTCTGCGGGAGCCCTAAAAGCAGGCCCTGGCGGTGGTGCTCCGTCCATAGAAGCGGACTGAATCACAAATCCGTTGGGCAGAGAAGGCAGAGCTCTGGCAATAAGATCCTCGGGAGTTCCAATGCAGGGGTGCCTACCAGGAAGAGGCCGGACGCCGAAGGCTCGCGGCACTGGGGTCGCCGACTGCAGGCGGTCAACGTAGACAAACTGGCCGAGCTGGAGCTTATCTGAAAAAATGAGATCGTTGTCCTCGTCGGACAGGGAGACGTCGGTGGAGTGTGAAGAGTCGGAGAGCTTCACGAAGAAGCCCTTGTTCGGCCACAGTTCGCTTCCGCTCCCGCCCAAGGCCGGCACAATGCTTAACACCTGCAATAGCACAGAACGATGCTCTCCCGCAACCTTTACGTCTGAGTTCATGCACTGCATAAGCTTCAGCAGAATCCCTGGAGTCAAACACGCCATCAAAACTAATCAATCGTCTTGCTGCATCGGGATGGAACCCACCGCTTCTTTCCCTTTATTTAATGGAATATACCTATTTTTCAAATTTTCAAACGCGCTTCCGCATGATTTAAAAGTTTTCAGAGAAAATGGGAGGAAATAACCGTTGGAGAGAGCTTTCAAATTCCGCTCTTCCCGCCGGACACCGGGCCACTCGGTTTGAACGAGCTCTCCAAATTTGTTAATTGTTTTGTAACAACGTTTTTCCGGGCTGCCTCTCCGATTGGCCGCCGGGTAAAGGTAGGGGCCCGGCAAATCCCTTATTCAAAATAAAAAGGGATATTTTTCAAATGACAACTTGATTCATTCATTTAATCTTATTTTAAAATATTTCCAATACCAAATGTGTAGAAATTTACCTCGTCATTAAACATGTCTATGCAAAAAATGACATTTAGTCGAAGGGCGCTTGGTGTAACAATAGAGTTGTTGTAGTAATCATTTAAATGGTTACGAGTCTGAATTTTCTCAATATATAAATAAAAAAATGACATTTTAGAGCCTTTTGTGGTTGGTAATTTCTTATCGAATATATTAATATTTTTTAGTAATTATCTATTCAGTTTAAGAAGTGTTGCAAAACATAAGGATCGATCAAGAGTGTCAAGCTATGGTGGCATAAATGTTTTGGCAATCTCCTAGTTCAACTAGCTTCAATCGCTCAAGTGATCTCTTCCAACTCTAAGATAGTGCATTCAAAATATATGATATGAATAATGTCTACCCACTCTAGCACTTCTAATTAAGCTTGGTTAAAGCACAAAAAACTATAACTTACATGAATTTTGTGAATGGTTACCACTAGGAAGAGTGCTCTTGGAATAAGGTCATTGTTGTTGTACTTAGTGAGATTGAGGTTCAAGGAGGCAAGTATTTCCTTGAGATAGTATGTCACCTAGTGGAGGAGCTTCATGGGAGAAAGAGGTGTTGACTAATCATGCCAATATTAGTTATGTATGAGTACAAAATTCTATTGTCGATATTGCCTTTACTAGTTGTTCTAACATTGTTTGGTATGCCTCCTCTAAGCTTGAAGTGATGGACTTGTTTTATATTGCATAGGGGAACCTTGGAAAGAATTGGAAGTATTGTAAACTATCAACTTGAATATCGTATGTGAAGATAGAAACTCCATATGGAATGAAATGAGCATATCATATATTCTAGTAAAATTAAATGGAAGTGTGTCTTTACACATTACATTCATGCAAGGAAACTAATATCCCTTTTTTCTATACAAGTGTGTCATAAGCCATAATTTTGAATTGAGAATTTTCATTTTATTTGCATGGTCCATGAGAAAAGAAATTTAGGCTCTAGTTACATATAGGTTAATGTTGGCCTAACAAGAGAAATGACCTATATTTTCCTTAATTAATTAAGTTAAGCTTGTGTTGGCCTTTGATATGTTCAATGGTTTTAAGTTAGAAAAAAAAAAAAAAATCTTAAAAAACTTCTTTTTTTCAAATTTAATGGTGAATAAACTTACAAGAGCCCTTTTCTTGCACCTCTATCAAAACAAATGAGTTACAAATTTAGCATAGAATTCTAATCACATTAAAAATGCTTCTAGAAAATACAAGCTTTGATGACATAAAGAGAATAGTACTTTCTTTAAAGGAATGATATAGACATGTTTATATTGCATGACAATAATGTTTACATAGTTTTCTACCACACCCTACTTATAAAACATTATAAAATCATCATCTTGTATTACAAAGTTGCTAATACATTTTATTTATAAGGCTTACAAAAAAATATAATGTTTGATGTATTATTTAGAGACTTGAAAAATAATCCATTTATCAATTTAACATAAATCTTGGAAAAAATATTATTAGGAGGAGGTTACACAACAAGAGGTGTGCTTGTAGAGTTACCATCACTATAGAAATGTGACCAAGCAATGCTTGATGTAAAAGCCTAATATTTATTGGATTTGATTTTTAGGTGAAGGTGGATACTAGCTTGGAATTTGCTAATATTGGCATAAGAATAGCTTAATTTAATATATTTTTCTCAAGAATTTAATGTTGTACATGTAGAAGGTTGAAAGGATTACTCAAATGCCTCTTCCTACTTGCCTCCTTTTGTAATTAATTCATTTACGTCGCCATTTGCTTGTGTTCCTTTTCAAAAAAATGTACTTCATTTGCTCCCCTTTGTTTATGAACATTTTTCCTCTTCCCTCTTCTATCTTTTTAATTCTATCTCAAGTTTTGATTGTTCCTTCCTTTCTTTTTTATAATTCACTAGATTTTTCTCTCCTTTATTTACTGATTTTGCCTTGTTATCAATTTGACGAGGTCTATTTTTCTTTCTTCTTGTTGTACTTTTATGTGAGTAATTGATTAAAAATAGACACATCAAGAAGGATATCTCTCGGTGTTTTTATATCTATTATTGATAAATAATATATATATATATGCTAGTAGCATTCACAACACAACATGGAAGACAAAATTATTAGGGTTAGGGTTAGGGTTAGCATAAGGGTTAGGGTTAGGGTTGGGGCTACGATTAGGATTAGTGTTATCATTATGAATAGTATTACAATTACAGTTAGGGATAGGAATAGGGTTAGGGTTAGAGTTAAAATTGGGATTAGGTTGGGTTAGCCTTAGTAGTAAGATTAGGGTTAGGGTTACGATTATGATTAGAGTTAGAATTTGAATTTGAATTTGGGTTGGGGTTATCATCCCAATTAGGGTTAGGGTTAGGGTTACGATTAGGATTAGTGTTATCATTATGAATAGGGTTAGTGTTACTGTTAGGGACAGGAACAGGGTTAGGGTTAGAGTTGAAATTGGGATTAGAGTTGGGTTAGCCTTAGTAGTAAGATTAGGGTTAGGGTTACGATTATGTTTAGAGTTAAAATTAGAATTTGGGTTGGGGTTATCATCCCAATTGGGGTTAGGGTTAGGGTTATGATTAGGAATAGTGTTATCATTATGAATAGGGTTAGGGTTACGATTAGGGATAGGAATAGGGTTAGGGTTAGAGTTAAAAGTGGGATTAGGGTTGGGTTAGTGTTAATAGTAAGATTAGGGTTAGTGTTACGATTATGATTAGAGTTAGAATTAGAATTTGGGTTGGGTTTATCATCACAATTAGGATTAGGGTTAGGATTACACGTAAAATTAGGATGAAGGGTATGGTTAAGGTTAGGATTAGGGTTAGAGATATAAATATGATTAAGGTTCCAGGGTTAAGATTAGTATTGGGATTAGGTTTATGCTTAGAGATTAGGGTTAGGGTAAGTGTTATTTATAGAATTAGCATTAGGGTTAGGTTTAGTGTTACGGTTGAGGGTTATGGTTAGGGTTAAGGATAAAGAAAAAAATTAGGGTTAAGGTTGGGATTAATTTTATTATTGGGAATAGGGTTAGGGTTAGGTTTAGTGATATAATTGGTATTAGGGTTGGAGTTAGTATTAGTAAACTTGAATTAGGTTTAGGTTTATGATTATGTTTATGATTAGGGTTAGGGTTAGCATATATATAAAAAGGGTTAGGTTTATAAATATGTTTGGGATGAGTGATAGGGTTAGGCTTAGGCTTAGGATTATTTTTAAGATGAGTGATAGGGTTAGGGTTGGGGTTAGCATATATAAAAAGTGTTAGGTTTAGAAATAGGGTGAGGGTAAGTATTAGGGTTAGATTTTGGGTTAGAGATTATGGTTGGGGTTAAAATTTGAGATAAGGTTAGGCTTAGGGTTAGGATTAGAGATAAAATTAGGATCAATGATAAGCTCAAGGTTATGGTTAGGGTTAGAGATAGAATTGGTATTAGGGTTGGAGTTAGCATTAGGGTTAAGATCAAGGTTATAGATTAGGGTTACAATTAGACAAAATTCGAATTTGGGGTGGAATTATCATCACAATTAGGGTTAGGGTTAAGATTAGAGAAATAATTAGGATCATGGGTAGGGTTAAGGTTAGGGTTAAGGTTAGAGATAAATTTAGGGTTAAGGTTGGGATTTATTTTACTATTGGAATGTGGGTTAGGGTTAGGATTAAATATATAATTGGTATTAGGCTTTGGGTTAGGATAAGGTTTAAGTTTAGGGTTATTGATAGAAATAGAATTAGACTTGGGTTAGATGCATAATTAAGATTAGTGTTATAGTTAGGGTTAGGATTAGAGATAGAAATAGGTTTATAATTTGCATTAAAATTAGGGTTATGATTAGGATTTGACTTGCAATTAAGATTAAGTTAGGATTATAGTTCAAATTAGAGTTGGATATACGAATGTACAAATAGTTTTAGTATTATATTTATTGTTTATGTTTGAATGTTATATAAATTAGTACAAATATGTAGATATATGTTATAAAATAATTCCTACATATGTTTTCATTAACAGGAGACATTACTTTAATGAATATAAGTTAATTATTTAAATTAGTATTTTAAAATTTAGATTTAATAAATGTAGTCATTAAAAAAATCATTTTAAAATATGACAACAATCAACTATTTATCCATTGTATTAGTGTTATCTGTAACTTTTAAACTGGTATCAACAATTTTAAACTTCCTCTCCTTAGGCTTTTCGGGTCTTTTACCTCATTCATTTTCAATGCCTTCTTGTTTATTTCTCTTGACAAATGCTCAAAGTCGCGGGTTTGTATTTTTCCTAACCTTGGTCGCTAGTCCTCTGAGTTTCATAACCTTGTCGCAGAGTTCTAAATTTTCATAACTTCCCAATTGTCCGACTTGGTTCCCTTTGTTGAGTTGCAAGCCTTTGTTGGTTGTCTTTGAAGTCGGTGAGTCAAAGGTTTTCAAAACTTTGAAACTCTCAACTTTGGTTCTAAGGTTCCAAGTTTTTTCTTCTACGTGACATTAAGGAATTATCTTGGTTTTCAAAAGTGTCACCATCTCATTAAATGATATGTACTGACTAACCTTGAGTTGTCTTTTCAAGGTTTTCAAAAAAGCTTGCAAGTTTAAAGGTTATCTTTTTGAGGAATGAAATTAAATGCCACATTAAATGCATGTCCTATCAAAGTAATGACATAAGTTGGGTAGCGAAGTATTCACTAAGTCATTTAGCCTACATTCTTATTCTCTGCCAATACTTCTCAAAGTACAAGCATTCTATCTCCACGAATTTTAGCTCATGCAGAGTGGAATTCAAAATCACTGGTCTAGTGTGAGGGACACTGAAATTGGGCACCTCAATTTGGAGGATTCTTTGGTGTGCCTAGAGCAAAGTAACAGAACGCCACTAGGAAATAAAATTTTGCAAAGTGGTTTGCCGCGCGTTGGAGGTTTTCTTGAAGTTGTGCAAAGCGTCAACCTGGTAATTGTGTGTGCAAGGGGCTACATTCCAGACACTAAGGAAATTAGAGCTATGGGTGGGTCTATCATTGTGAGAATCACTCCTGAGGTCATTTCCCACGCATTCAACATTCCAGTGAGGGAAATTGTGGAAGAAAATTTTATAGCTATTTGTGACGAGTTTTTCATAACGAATGAAGAATGGTGTAAAAATTCCATTGCAAAGAATCAGTTGAAGTCTGAGAAAAAGGGTAAGTCTCAGTTGCCCTCAAAGCTTAAAAGGGTTCATTTTAAGGATGAAATTTCAGATGCTATCACCTTGTTGCATCGTGTGGTTGGAAATGCATATTTGGACTCTTTTGAATTTTGGATGTGCCATTTCATTCTGGTGATTTGTAGTGAAAATAAATTCATTGACTAGGTTGAGACTATTAGTTATCACTTAAATGAGCAATTGATAAAATTCCAACAAATTGTTGCCTTCCATATGTGCTCATATCTGGTTTACATTTTAGCCAGTCAAGAGGTTGTCTGGGCAGGATTGGAACCACAAGGGTCTCCGACGCTGGACATGCCTGTGTATAGAAGTTTTCCATAGTTCACTAAGCAAGTTGGAATGAGGAGCTACTGTCACGTCAATGACACATTCTTGATGGAAATTGTAAGAAGACTTGATGGAAACCCGAAGCTTCGGGTTTCACCTGAGGCAACTTCTCTGGTAATGAGATTTGAAAGTTTTTGCATTCAGTTCAACAAATTTACTTATCTTGGAATTGGGGGTTTTGAGAAGGCTCCATTGAGGCTGCCTCATTATCCAAGTGATTTTCTCATTTTTCTTGAAGTTTGCTGGAAAATGGCCATTGTGAATGTTAAGTATTCAAACATGGGGAAGAAAGGGTATGTTTTTCCATTGTATATGCCTTCATTTTCCTATAAAAGCAATAATATTGCTAGGGGTGTAGAAAAGGACCTGAATAAATTCAGTCTTCAGTATTTTCCAATGAGAGCTAATTTTGATAGCAAGGGCTATGTTAAACAAAATTTGTACGGAGCTAGCAGTTATGAACATCGCCTAGATATTGAGGATTTTTGGGAAGACTGTACATATGAAGGTGAGGTGCAAAGGAGAAGTTTTATGAGGTTGACCTTAAAGCAGATACAAATTTTTGGTATCTCCTTTAATATTCCAGAAGGTGTGGAGGAAGATTTGATGATTATTAATCCTGAATATCAGGCCCCCTGTTGCTAAGCCCTTGTACAAAATTAATTGGTCAGAGGATGAAGTCTCAGATTTAATGGTTAGTTCTACTCTTGTTTTGAGTAGAACTTCAAACTAGATAAACAAAAAATAGCGGCAAAGTGTGCAGGTTCTCCCCAGGAGCAAAGAGTTTCACAAAGAAATGATCAAGGGACTATATAGGCCTCTGGCATAAACATATCATTTGGAAAACAAACAAATAAGTCGTCTGGCACTAGCTCACAATTAGGAGGAGACGAAAAAAATCCAAGAGACACAGGGGCTAAGCTAAAGTCAATTTGTGAACAAGATAGTATACCCCTCTCGATGCCTAAGAAAAGAGCCAGTCAAGAAAAACTAGCGCCTATAGATTTTAAGGCCATTTTCCAACATATAATTGAGGATAACTCTTTTCCCACATTCTTTGAAGTTCCTCCTTCTTGTTCAAAATGGAGGTAATTATATAGCTTTAAAACTTGTACAACTATTATACTGTAGATCTAAATAAGTGTTCTTTGTTACAATTTCTTTTTGGATGATTATCTGTTTAATTCATTTTAATGTTTGTAGAAGTAGACAGAAGATTGTAGAAGAATAAGACCAGAAGAAATAAGTTACGCAACATATACCGTGGAGAAACCCTTCCGGGAAAAAAACTCCACCAAGAATCAATGTATTATTTAGTCTCATAATAAGATTACAATAATTCCAATCCTTGCTTTGAGATGCTTCTTTTTCCTTCAACAATTCTTCTTCACAACTTGCAATACAATCTGATAAACTCTCTTCAACTTCTTGCAATAAATAGACAATAATGAGCCTTGTAAACTCCAAAGAGTTTACAATTACAAAGCACAATGCTTATCTCACAAAACCCACGCCTATTCTTTTCAAGTAGAGTTCTACTGTGAAGAACAATGTCAAAACAAGTCCTTCATCCATTTGGGCATCCCAAACTGAAGTCATAACTCAATGTTGATTCCGAAGACATCTTGTAAGCTTATCCTCAAAGTTGGAGCCTAAGAATGGGCCCACTTAACTCAGCCTTATAAAATATCTTATCATGCATAAGTGTTAACTCCAAGATGCCAACTTGGGCACCCAAGGTGGGTCCAAGTCAATCTTTGTTAACTGAAACATATCTCTCCACCATTCATGCAAATATCATGCATGATTGATCATCCCCTCTTAACTGAATGTATCACTTGTTATTTGTCATGCAACTCAATTCATTAGTCATGCATTCCAAGTCAACTGAAGTCAACTGGAATTCAATTGAAACTGAAGATAACTGAACCATAACTAAACTAAACTAAACTAAACTAAATTGAACTGAACTCCATGCATGTAAACATCAATCCCTAACTTTTAGGATCTTTGCATGCATTATTGAAGTGTTATCTTTTACTCCAAACAATTAACTTAATAGAAGGTAAGTTTCACCTTCCATGTGGGTGCCCCATGTGCTCCTATTTTGTAGGATCTATTCATGGGTGTCCCCACATGTTCTTATTGTTTAGAATTAATTACAAATGTCAATTAACATGTTTATTTCATTCAAATTTAATCTCTTTCTAATCCTAGTGTTGGGGAACACTTTCCAAGGACTTAGGAAATGCATGAAATAATGTTTAGGATTGCAATTAAATGGCATCTTATTCCCAACATTCTCCCACTTGACATTATACATTGCAATTATTCTAAACAAGGAATCATTATTATAAATCAAGTACAAGACTCAAGGCCAATGGCCTTCCTACACCAACTAATCAATCCATGCCAACTTCAAATGCAACTTGCATAATCATGAAGCTCCAAGCAAATGATTAAAACCAAGAGAACTTATTTGTAGGAACTGGTTTCATAAGATAATCTACAACATTAATTAAAGTGTCAACTTTTTCAATTAATACCTTCCCACTCTCAACCATTTATCGCACAAAGTGATACTAAACATCAACATGCTTAGTATGAGCACATGATACATAGGATTTTTGGCTAAACACATAACACTCTGATTATCACATTCAAGTTTAACTTACTTGCAATTAAAACCAATACCTTTCCCAAGTCTTTGTATCCAAATTGCCTCTTTGGAGGCATGTGAAACCGTCAAGTGCGTTGAACTCACGTCCAACCAAGGTGTAGGCTTCTCGATCTTTACTATTGAAAAATATTTTCTTGCAAGTAACCATTCCAACATATATCTCTTACCATAAGAGAACTCAAGCCTCACCTATTTCTCCAAGTATCCATGAGGACCTATAACCAACCAATCCATGCAAAACTCCAAATGCAACATAGCACTATCATGAAGTAATCAAGCAAATGATTATTGTACCCAATACATAAGAGAACTACACAAGATCAATGTCAAAGCTCTAATCATGAGTTAGTGATCCAGGTGGATCCAAAATACCTAAAAATTTCATAGTCTCAGAATTCATCTAAATTGACATCATTGGAAAGAGCTCGCTGACACGATCCTGACGCAACTTGAACGGGCTCAAAAGGAGTCTGAATGAAAAAGTTGTGTAGTCAAAGGTTTGGTCAAATAGGCGAATCAAGTGGTCAAAAGGGGTGAAAATTTGATCTCCTCAAATCCAAGTAAAAACATTGTCATGTCGAAGGGCTCATTAATACAATTTCAATGCCTTTTGAATTGCATCAAACAGAGTTCGTATGAGCAAAATAGAGCGGGTCAAATTTTTGGTCAAACTTAGTCAAAATGATGATGTCAGCATGTGACGTGGCAGGTGGTGATGTGGCAGGAGTAGTGAGTTGGCACTGATATGGTGGAAAAAAAATGGATTAAATCATATTGTTAAAGAAAAAATATATGGCTTAAAAAATTAAAAGAAAAGGGGAGGACTTGGTGGGATTTTATCCCTTAAAATCCTCTTGCCTTGCCCATAAAACAAGGAGAGGAAAAAATCCGTAAACTCATATTTTAAAATTAAAACCCCCTATTAATGTTCATAACCCCTAGTTTTAAGTTATCTTCCCTGTTTAAAAGGTTAAAACTAAAATCCTAAAAAATAACATAAACCCCTATTTTTAAGCTTTGTATAGCCTAAGAAAATAAAACTATAAAGTGCTTAAATTATATATTTAAGACATATTGAAAGATTTTATTGGGATTTTTAAAGGGGTTTTTAATGGCTCAGGTTAATATAAGCCCTATATTAAAGATTGTTAAATTCAAAATAGGAGATAGGGGAATATTTATGATATATTTTTAAAATATTATCAAGGGGCTTATAGAAATTGAATAATATGTTGGTATGTGGCGACTGATCATGCTATACTGTATAGCTCATGGTATACTGTACACCCCGACATGTATCCTTGTCGGGGTCCGACGCCGGGCCAGGCCTTGGGCAGGGGTTCGGGGGTGGTAGCCCCCAAAAAGCGGGGGTTCTGTTCCCAAGAAAAAATTACTTCCTACTTTTTCGCGTCATCACCGAAAAAGAGAAAAATCAACGAAAAAAGAAAAATCCAATTTTGTTAGAACCCAAAATCTGGAAGCTTCTAAGCTTGATAAAAAGAGGTTCGGATGGGTGTTACAGGATAATGAAAAACACAATTATTCGCAAGATTTTAATAGGTTTTTGCACTAGATAATAAAATCATTAGATGGTTGCGGTTTGGTGGATGTAGCCCGGATTGGGTGAACCACATTAAATTCTCTGTGTTATAATTTATTCTATGTGTTTTTTGGTTTCTTTGTTTATTACTTAAATCTGCATTTAATTGTTAGATATTTGCCTTTCTAACCCTAACATAATATTGTATGGCATATTAGTGATTTTTATTGTAAAAGGGGGAATTATGAGGATTATGGAGATTTGTAAAAATCATATGATGTAAAAACGAGAGATATGCAATATTTGCAAATAATATGGTTAAAGCCATATTAGCAAATAAATTTGTATAAAAAGGGGTCTTATTTTCTTGTAAAGGTAGTAGAATTTTCTTGGAGAAAATTGTAACAGGGAGAATTAGTGAAGTTCATTTTGGAGAAATAATTCTTTGGAGGAGAATATTGTAAGCATGAAGGCCTTTTGAGTGTCTTCAAGTGTTGAGAGGAGATTGTGAGAAATTTTATGCAAGTTTTGGAGCTTGGATATTATAACAAGGCAATTCGATTGCTTGGCAACATTAATAAAGCGGTCCTACTTGAGAAGCGGACCCAGAGACGTAGTCCTAATTGGACGAACTCCATTATCAACCTGCGTGTTATGATCTTTTATCTCATTCTTCTCTTTTCCATCTTAAATTCTCACTAGTTATTTCAGTATTTTCAATTATCATTTGAATTCTAATTACTTGAGTTTAGTAATTAATTAATTTCATTAAATTGTGTAAAAGTGAACCTAGTTTGTAATTTCAACAATTAAACAACATAATCACACAATCTTGTTGGGATCGAGAAGAAATTGTAATTAGGATTAATTTGCAAGTTATTTTGTAAATCTCTAATTACAGATCAGTCAAGAACATAAACATGACAACATGATCTAACCATCTCCTACTAGGAGATCGCATGCACCATAATAAATATATACATCCTAGTCTCAAGAGAACAAGTACCATGCCAAACTCTAAATGCATATCAAGAGTAAACCATGATATAATAGCAACCACTCTAAACCAAGAAAAAACCATATCCCAATCACATGAAGATAACCTTACCAATGATGCATCCACGTCACTGCCAACAACTCTCACTGAACCATGGTACGAGCTACACATGGCATCGTGACTACCATCCTCCTCATGAAGATCACTCTTTAACATCAAGCAAAGAGTCATCACTAACATTTTTACATGAAATGATCAAAGCATGATTACCGTCATCTGAGGATTCCTCTATAGAAGAATCAAAACTCTTTTTCTTGTTTTTACAATCCTTCTTCGCATGTCCTGGTTTACCACAATTCCAACACTTTACCTTACTCTTTCCTTTTGACTTACCCTTCGCTTCCTTGTCTCCCTTAGGTTCCTTTTTCTCAGGCCTACCTTTTACAAGCAAGGCATCTTGGATTTTTGTTTTAGACTTCCTCCTCATCTCCTCTAATAGGAGAGTAGGAATTATATTGTCCATCTTCGGATTTGCACCACTACCACTGATAGCAATAACTATATTTTCCCAAGATTATGGTAAAGTACAAAGTAACAACATGCATTTATCTTCATCTTCTAGCTTTACATCTACAGATGCTAACTGACTTAGAATCAAATTAAAAGCATTCAAATGATTTGCAATAGAATCACCATATTTCATCTTTAAAGAATACAACTGTCTTTTCAGATACAACTTATTAGCAAGACTTTTCGTTTGATAGATATCACCTATTCTCTTCCACAACTTATATGTAGTAGTTTAAATTGAAACATTCAAGAGAATAGCATCAACAAGACATAATCTTATGGTCCCTCTTGCCTTCTTATCAAGCTTAGCCCAATCCTCATCTAACATCGTTGTAGGTGACTTTGTCTCATTACCAACAACTAACCACTGATCTCTCTCTTCAAGGAGATCCTCCATTTTTAGTTTCCACATCTCATAATTAGATCCATTAAATCTTTCAATATCTAAACAAGGATTAAAACTCATTGTAACAAACTTATTTTCCAAAATCAACAATAACACAATAGTAAAATCTCCCACTACAGCAAAAAAACCTTCAAACTTTTAAGAGAAAGGCATCCCAAAATCTACCCCAACCATTAGCTCTGATGCCAAATGTTGAAAATGGAGGTAATTATGTAACTTAATACTTTGTAAAACTATTGTAGTTGTAGATATAATTAAGTATTCTTTGTTACAATTTCTTTATGGATGATTATCTGTTTAGATTCATTTTACCATTTGTAGAACTAGACAGAAGATTGCAGAAGAATAAGACCAAAAGAAAGAAGTTACACATCATATATCGTGGAGAAACCCTTTTGGGAAAAAACTCCACCAAGAATCAATGTATTATTTAATCTCATAATAAGATTACAATAATTCCAATCCTTGCTTGAGATGCTTCTGTTGCCTTCAACAATTCTTCTTCACAACTTGCAATACAATATGATAAACTCTCTTCAACTTGCTACAATAAATAGACAATAATGAGCCTTGTAAACTCCAAAGAGTTTATAATTACAGAGCACAATGCTTATCTCACAAAACCCATGCCTATTCTTTGCAAGTAGAGTTCTACCGTGAAGAACAATGTCAAAACAAGTCCATCCATTTGGGCATCCCAAACTAAAGTCATAACTCAACGTTGATTTTGAAGATATCTTGTAAGCTTATCCTCAAAGTTAGCACCCAAGAATGGGCCCACTTAATTCAGCCTTATAAAATATCTTATCATGCAAAAGTGTTAACTCCAAGATGCCAACTTGGGAGCCCAAGGTGGGTCCAAGTCAATCTATGTTAATTGAA
The DNA here is from genome assembly GCA_007258455.2 of Sequoia sempervirens. Classification (NCBI taxonomy): domain Eukaryota; kingdom Viridiplantae; phylum Streptophyta; class Pinopsida; order Cupressales; family Cupressaceae; genus Sequoia; species Sequoia sempervirens. The sequence goes on from VDFB02000015.1 coordinate 59,805,868, forward strand.
ACATATCTCTCCACCATTCATGCAAATATCATGCATGATTGATCATCCCCTCTTAACTGAATGTATCACCTATTATCTGTCATGCAACTCAAGTTATTAGTCATGCATTCCAAGTCAACTAAAGTCAACTAGCATTCAACTGAAACTAACTATGTTGTACATGCAATTGAAGATAATTGAACTATAACTGAACTGAACCGATTTGATACTGAAGAACTGAACTAAACTAAACTGAATTGAACTGAACTCCATGCATGTAAACATCAATCCCTAACTTCTAGGATCTTTACATGCATTACTAAAGTGTTATCTTTTATTCCAAATAGTTAACTTAATAGAAGGTGAGTTCCACCTTCCATGTGGGTGCCCCATGAGCTCCTATTTTGTAGGAGCTCTTCTTGGGCATCCCCAAATGTTCCTATCATTTAGAATTAATTACAAATTTCAATTAACATGTTTATTTCATTCGAATTTAATTTCTTTCTAATCCTAATGTTGGGGAACACTTTCCAAGGACTTAGGAGATACATGAAATAATGTTTAGGATTGCAATTGAATGCCCTCCTATTCCCAACACTTCTTTGGTACGAGATACCTCTATTTTTGTTCATTCAATTGAGAAAGTGGAAAGTGTAAATGTTGAAAATAGAGACACTAGGCTTGTGACATCTTCTCCAAAATGGTTAAAGAAAGCAGTAGAGAAGAAAAGGAAAAATATTCGTGCAATGACAATTGAGGTTGATACAGTCGCTATGCTACTACAAGGTCACCAAAAGCCCAAAAATGCCAAGAGGATGTCATGGATAGTCATCGATTCTACTTCTAGGCATCAACTATTGGAAATTGTTGATCCTGTAAAAGACTTGAATGAAAATGAGATAATAGAGGCCGACTACAAGGTCACTCATGTTGATATGGGGCCATCTACTTTAGAAGGTGATGTCTATCATGTTGATTACTCTTTTAATGGATTAATTAAAAGAGCAAAGGAACAAAAAAAGGAGAACCTTCACTTATAGTCTCATATTCTTTCTTTAAGAAATTTTATTTCATCAACTGTGACTCCGACCCCTGAGGAAGCCTCAAAGCTCAAATGTTCAACGTATTGATTCTGACACTGTGCAAAGGGTCAAGAAAAATTTAGGTTATGCTAAAGTTGTCAATGAGTTGATAGAAAGGATTTACCAAGATGGCCCTTTCTACATTCGTAAATTTGTGCAATTTTATGTTAATGTGTCTGATAAAAGAAAGGAATTGGTAGCCAAACTCCAGTAGATCAAGAGAGAACATGGTAGCACATATGTGCTTTCTAAGGAAATTGCAAAATTGCTCTTCGTTGAGCGTGCACTTTGTTGATTAGAGAAAAATTGTTAGATAATCCCAAAGAAATTGATCCTAATTGATTTGATTCCTTGGATTGGAAACTTTCAATATATGAGGATTATATCAAGGAAATCAATAAAGTGTTAGAAAAATATTTTGACATATTAGTGAAGATCAAGGAGAATTTCAATGCCCTCGAAGTGGACCTCATGGATGAGTTTAATGAGAAGATCCTGGATGTTGCAGACATATCAAGGTAATACAAGGAGGTGTATCATAAGGAGGTAGGTGATCTTGAGATTGTCACTGTAGACTCATTTAGAAAATTGAGTAATTTACAGACCTATACGAGTGCATTCAAGGCTGAAAGTGACAACATCTATGAAATAATTGTTGAGTCAGACCGTGCACTTTCAAGATGGAGGACAAGGCTGCAAATCACCACGACTCCAGGAAGTAAAAACGTTACTGCAATTGTCACCAAATACCAGGAATATAGGAAAAGAGTAAAGGCACAGGAGGCGCTACCGAAGTAGCAAGAGGTGGAAATAATTGGAAGCAAAGGAGTCAGAGCTAGGACCACTGATTAGTTTTTAGTTGTTATGTTATTTTCTTTAATTTGGCTCTCTTTCTACTTTAAAGACTTTTTATTTTAATTTCTAAAACGGTTGTCTCCAAGAAACCGTTATTAAGACAATTTGTAATCTTTAAATATGGGGCCGATGCTTGGCTATGGGGATCTTTTGGGAAAACTTTGTTTTACTTAGTAGAGCAAAAACTCTGCTATCTTTAGTTTTACTTCTTTTATGTTATTTCAATATAGAAAGACAATGGTGAAGTTCATGCAAGCATAATCTTTGTGTTACAGTGTGTGGATTTATTTTGCTTACTTTGAGTATTTTTCCAATGAATTATCTATTATTGGAATGATAGATGTTTGGTTAGTTTCATTGTTGTGGAATGTTTATCTGTGAATAAAGATTTTATGGTGATGGATGTGTAAGGATTTCTTTAGTATAATTTTGGAGATTTGGTAGTTTAAGTTTTCATTAGTTGAGTTTTGTGAATGCCTTTCAAAGCTTTCTGGTTAAAAGCATTTCCTTTCATTTGCTTTCTGGTTAAAAGCGATATTAGTTAAAAATCATTCATTGAATATCTGAAGAAGGTAGCTGCCACCTTTTAAAATAAGCAGAGAATCAACCTGAAAAACTATTATGACCGATTCAATTGTTGTTACATTTGTCACCTCTGTGGGCATGAGAATATAGAGTTAGAAAAATTTGTTAACCAACAATTTTTTGGTGACTCTACTTGGGATGAACTAAGAATATATGCATTATGAGTTACTTTGTAATTAATAGTTATGGTTCTTCAAAAGTGTAACGCTCTGGTTCTTCAGCCTAATGTAGACTGGTTGGTTGGTGATCAAGAAGATATAGTTACTGGTCTTTGGCTACTCACTTGGCAACAAAGAAGAACCAATCTCCAATATCACAGAGTTAATGAGGTGTTAGAGGAAGAAGAAAAACTTGGAGAAATCATAAGGAAAAATGCCATGCGTTTTGAAAATGCTCAAGATTTTTTTTTTTATAGAGAATATTGTACCTATAGCCAAAAGAGTTAGAGCCCCTCCAATGCAAGCTCCTAGAAACCAATTAGTAAACCAGAGGAACTAGTTGAACAACAAACAAAATCTTCCACGAGATAATTAGTAAGTGAAAGTTGGCGACTCTGTAATTTATTATTGTTTGTTCAACTTTGGTTTCTAAAAGATATTCAAGGGGAGATAAAAAGAAAGGGATTGTTGATAAAGATTTTGAGTTATTAGTAGCAGTTGGTTTTTCATCCTTCCCACCTAACCGAAAGGTTAATTCTATTAGCAAACCATTGTCTCCTCCCCCTAAACATAATGTTCCTGGGGTTTCTAATATATCTTGTCAAGCTCTTATCTTGCACGACACTGTTTTCCCCCTACAAATAAATTTTCTTGTCCACAACCCTATTAGAATGGCCCAACCTGTCCCTTGGGGAGTTGTAATAGGCCCTCTTACCTTTGGAGTTGGAGCTCAACTTCATGATTTTCCAAAGGGTTTGGGGAAAATTGTATCAAAATTTAGTGGAGATGGGAAGATTACTCTTGATGAGCACATGAAATCTTTCTTTACTGCTTCCTCTATTCTACAGTGCAACATGAGAATGTTGCTATGAGACTCTTTGTGGAATATTTGATTGATGTTGTGGATTGGTTCTATTCTCTCCTGAATGGCTCTATTAATGATTGGGATACCCTAAGAACAAGGTCTGAAAATAGATTTAAGCTTGCAGAAAATGACCAAGTCTTAGTTGCTCAATTGGGCTCTATGAAAAAGGAGGTTCATGAACCAATGAGAGAATTTGTAGCCAATTTTAATAAATTGTACAATAGGATTCCTACAAATATGAGGCTGGGTCCTAATTTTTTGAAAGCCATGTTCATTAATACCCTACCACTAGATGTAATTTTAACTATCAAAAGGGAGGGTGCAACCACTGTGGACATCGCTCAAGATAGAACCATATCTATAAAAGATGATTTAATTGTTGTTGGAAAATGGAAAAAAGAATTACAAACTGGTAAACCTTTGCTAGTAAATTTTACTAATCTAGTTATTCAAAGATTGGCCAATGATATAATCACTCTAAAGAGATAGATGCCAAAAGGTCCTTCACAAACACCCTATCAAGATGTCCCTAAAAGAGATTATAATTATCAAGGAGCTCCCAATAAGACATTTTCATTGGCTGCCCAAAACCAAAGATTGGCAATTGAGGGTGCCCCTTCTTCCAACAAAAGTAATCATTGTAATTTTCATCTAACCTTAGATTATGATGGAGCTACCTACCCAGAGATGATTAGATTTATGCAAATGCTCTTAGCAAATGAACATGTTGAGGAACCGTATGTGGAGGAACCTAGCCAATCTCATGATGCTGGCATGAATTTCTTTGAGTATGAACCAAATGCGGAGGCAGGAGAGCATGTGTATATTAAAATTGATGATCCTAATTGTGCAGTATTCACTAGAGCACAACAAACCAAAGGAGAGAAAAGTGGTTCATCATCAGCCCCAAAATATATTTTAACAGGACAAAAGAGACAAGAACAAGTTGCTACCAAAAGTGTGCAAATCGAGGTACCATCTACTTCCTCCTTTGTTACTCTTGCTCCCAGTTCATTTCATATAGTTGAGTCCTGTAAAAATACAAAAAATCATATCTCACAAGTCGAATACCTAAGGCTCAACCCTGCAATACTGGATAGGCTAGTTAAATATATCAAACAAGAGCTTCCACCATCCCAATGTAATGCTCAAGTATCCTATGGAAATGGAACTCACATAGAAAACCAAATTTGCTCAAATTCCATAGATAAACCTTCAAATTCATAAAATCCTTTTGCAAAACTAGAACCTTTTTATGTGTCATTATACATTGTTGGTTTCAGGCTAAGTAATTGTATCATTGATTTTGGAGCTTCTGAGAATGTGATGCCCACCCAAATAGCCAAGGCCCTAGGTTTATCTTTTACCTCTTCCCAGGGAAAATGTTATTTCATGGATGGTTCCCCAGTCCCTATTGTAGGTCAGATCAAAGAAGCACAATTAGCCCTAGCCGCTTTTCCTAAAAATAGGTTGAAATTAACCGTATTGGTTGTTGATATCGCAGCCAATTATGTGATGGTTTTGAATAGAAGATTTTGTAAAGACCTGGGTGGGGAGATATAGATGGACTAGTCTCATTCATTAATACCATTGGATGGGAAAAAGATACGTCTAAACCCTAAACCCAAAGCTAACTTCACGGTATTGAAGTTCGGTGATCCAAGAGCAAATATCCTATTTGCTAAAACTGGGTCGGGTACCTACATGTGTTCCTCTACTCAAGGAGAAGGCTCAGATCAAATTAGTCCTGATCTAGTTGATGAATTGTGGACATTAGAATTTGATGGAAGTTGTGAAAATGTTGGATCAGGTGCAGGGGTAGTTCTAGTTTCACCAAATGGTTATAAGTTTCCATTCACTTTCAAACTAGAATTTACTAATACCAATAACACAACAGAGTATGAAGCCCTATTACTTGGTCTAAGTGTAGCTAAAGAAAAGGGGATTAAGCAATTAAGAGCTATGGGAGATGTAGAATTGGTTGTGAAACAGGTTAGGACAGTTTACACTGTGAAAAACGGTCAGCTTAAGCACTACAAAACCAGAGTTTGGGATTGTATTAAAGATTTTGATGCCTTTTCTATAGAGTCAGTTCCAAGAGATCAAAATACTAGAGCTAACTCCCTTGCAGTCTTAGTGTCATTACTTTTACCACATCCTGATTTAAAAGATGAAACCTATCGAATTGAGATTGTATATCATCCTAGTGTTCCTAACAATGTGAATCAATGGCAAGTGTTTAATAATGATCAAAAAATTATTGAATTTCTAGAAAAGGCCGAATCTTTTTCCCATATCTATTTTGAAGGTAGTGATGATAAAAGCAATGATATATTGGAAGGTGACATTACTACTTCTGATGGAAAGGAAACATAAGTCATTCAATTGGAAGGCAATAAGATTTCTAAGGGCTTAGTTTCTCTTGAAGATTTATTCAACATACATGATCAATATTTGAAGCAAAAGAGCAAAGTTTCTGTTGAATCATCTTCTAAATATGATTGGGTAAATATTGGCACAAAAGATGATCCTAAAATTGTTTGCATTGGAAAGTGTTGTTCTCCAAAAGTGGGAGAAGGGCTAATCTCTTTATTGACACGTTATAGAGATGTCTTTGCATTGTGCTATGCTGATTTGAAGAGATTTAGAAATGGAGAATTCCAACATAAAATTCCATTAAAACCTAGTGCTTCACCTTACAAATAGAAGCAACAAAATTATAAACCTAAGGTAGCGAAAGATATTTTAAATGAGAGACAAAATGTTGAAAGCAAAAATTATCTACCCCATCCATCATTCCACATGGGTAGCCAATATAGTTCCTGTTAGGAAGAAAAATGGAGAAATAAGGATTTGTGTTGACTTCAGGAACTTAAATCATGCTTCTTTAAAGGATAATTATCCATTACCTATTATGAACCACATATTGCAAATAGTCACTAGTTCTGAAATGATGTCTATGCTTGATGGATTCTCAGGCTATAATTAAATTGAAGTAGCTCCAAAGGATCAACTTAAAACAACATTCACTACCCCCATTAGTGTCTTTGCTTATATTAAAATTCCACTTGGTCTTATAAATGCAGGGGGAACTTTTCAAAGGGCCATGGATTTTTCTTTTGGTGATTTAAGGAATAAAATCATTGTGATTTATTTGGATGACTTAACAGTTTTTTTAAGAAGATAGCTAAACAATTGCATGATCTTGAAGTAGTATTGTAGTGTTGCAGGGAGGAAGGAATCTCTTTAAATCCTAAGAAGTCCATCTTTGTTGTAACCAAAGGGAAACTCTTAGGTCATATTGTTTCAAAAGATGGGATTAAAATAGACCCTGAGAGAGTGAAAACTATCATGCAGTTGGTTTACCTACAAATAAAGATGACACCAAGCCTTTCTTCAGCCAAGTGAATTTTTGAGAAGGTTCATGCCTGACTTTGCTAAATTGACAAAGCCTATCTCTGACATGATGAAAAATCATCTTGTATTCAAGTGGAGTAATGAAGGAAAAAAATCATTTGAAGACATAAAAACTGCTATTGCAAGTGCACCAACCCTAGTGCATCTGGATTTTACAAAAGATTTTATCATATACAGTTATGCATTAGAACATACTCTATCAGCCATTCTATTACAGAAAAATGAGCAAGGTATTGAAGATCCAATTTCTTTTACGAGTACTCCTCTTAAGAAATGTGAACTTAAGTATTCTCCACTTGAAAATCATGCTTATGCCATTGTAAAGGCTTTGAAAAACTTTAGATTTTATATTTTGCATTCTCATACAACTGTTTTTGTTCCTAAGACTACTATGAAGAGTATCCTCACTCAACAAGAAATTGGATGTAATAAAAGAGGGTCCTGGATAGAAAAGGTGCAAGAATATTACATGGACATTAAACCCACTAACCTAGTTAGAGGAAAGGGTTTGGAAAAAATGATTGCAGAAAGTAAGATTACTGAAGAGGAACATCTGGCTTTGGTTCTTTTCACTAGCAGAATAGATGAATGGTTTTTTGATGTTTCTTATTTCTTAACATGGTGATTGCCTGTCACATTTGTCATCCAAAGAAAAAAGGAATTTGAAACTTAAAGCTAGTAAATATGTCCTTTGGGAAGGAAATCTATATAAAAAGGGTGTGGATGGGACTTTTCTGAGGTGTGTTGATAAAGAGAAATAAAAGAGGCTGCTAGAAGTTTTTCATAATGAAGCATGTGATGGTCATTTTTCAGCTTCTATAACAACTTTCAAAATTATGTGTCAAAGATTTTATCGGCCAGGGATGTTCAAGGATGCTTATGAATGGGTGTCAAAATGTGAAGGGTGTTCAATGTTTACCAGCAGACCTCATCTTGCAGCCCTTCCTTTGAAGCCTATGGTAATAGATGAACCCTTCCAACAATGGGGCCTAGATTTTATTGGTCCAGTTAATCCCAACTCCAGTGCTAGACACACACACACATCTTAACTGCTACAAATTAATTTACCAAATGGGTGGAGGCCATTCCAGTGAAACATACTTCTTCAGAGGTGGTGTGTAATTTCTTGAAGGAAAATATTCTGGTGAGATTTAGTGTTCCCATAAAGATTATTTTTTATAATGTCAATTCTTTTTCATCTATTGAGATTACTCTTTTTTGTTATGATTATGGTATTAGCCTAGCACATTCATCTGATTATTATCCACAAGGCAATGGACAAGTTGAGTCTAGTAATAAAAATTTGATTTGTATTATCAAAAAGCTGGTAGATCAAAATCAAAAGGGATGGCATAAGAAGTTGTATGATGCTCTGTGGGCCGATACGGTAACATGTATAAGAGCTATTGGTATGTCCCCCTTTCAACTTTTGTATGGCATTGATAACACCTTACCAACACCTCTGTAGCTCTCAACACTTGCAGAAGGCCATAGAAGATGAACGATTTTAGTCTACAATTGAGAAGCGAGTTATGTATTTGAACAGGTTAGAAGAACAAAGAGACATATTGGTAGATAAAATTGCAAAACATCAGCAGATGGTGAAGATATTTTTTGACAAAAGGGCTAGGCAAAAGAACTTTGTAGTTGGTGACTTTGTTCTTCTTTGGGATAGGAGGAGAGAGCCAAAGGGAGCACACAAAAAGTTTGATTCTCTATGGAGGGGCCTTTTCAAATTAGGCAAATTGTTGGTGACAATACTTTTCTGTTGGCTTATCCAGATGGTACCGCTCTACCTCTTTCCTATAATGGTCAAGATCTAAAGTTATTTGATTAAAGTTATTCTTGGCCCATCCTTGTACATAGTCTTTTGTTTCTATTTTGTTTGGTTTGTTTTGTTTTGTGTCCATTGCCCATGAATAAGGCTTTGTGCTAGAGTTGTTCTGGATTCTCTGCATCCTATTATTCCTTGTCCCCATTCAGAGCCAATGTTATATGTAACTTTTAAACTGGTATCAACAATTTTAAACTTCCCCTCAGGCCTTTTGGGTCTTTTACCTCATTCATTTTCAATTCCTTGTTGTTTATTTCTCTTGACAAATGCTCAAATTCGCGGGTTTTGTATTTTTCCTAACCTTGGTCACTAGTCCTCCGAGTTTCATAACCTTGTCATGGAGTTCTAAATTTTCATAACTTCCCAATTGTCTGACTTGATTCCCTTTGTTGAGTCACAAGCCTTTGTTGGTTGTCTTTGAAGTAGGTGAGTTGGAGGTCTTCAAAACTTCAAAACTCTTGACTTTGGTTCTAAGGCTCCAAGTTTATGTGACTGCGTGACATTATCGACTTATCTAGGTTTTCAAAGGTGTTGCCATCTCATTAAATGATGTGTACGAACTAACCTTGAGTTGTCTTTTCAAGGTCTTCAAAAAAGCATGTAGGTTTAAAGGCTATATTTTTGAGGAATGAAATTGAATGCCACATTAAATGCATGTCCTATCAAAGTAATGGCATAAGTTGGGTGGTGAAGTATTCACTAAGTCATTTAGCTTGCACTCTTATTCTCTGCCAATACTTCTCAAAGTACAAGCATTCTATCTCTGTGGATTTGCACTCATGCATAGTGGAATTCAAAATCACTGGTCTGGCATGAGGGACGCGCAAATTGGGCACCTCAATTTGGAGGAGTTTTTGGTGCACTTGGAGCAAAGTAATAGAACACCACTAGGAAATAAAATTTTGCAAAGTGGTTTGGCGAGCGTTGGAGGTTTTCCTGAAGTTGTGCAAAGCATTGACCTGGTAATTGCGTGTGCGAGGGGCTACATTCTAGAAACTCAGGAAATTAGAGTTGTGGATAGGTCTGTCATTGCAATAACCACCCCTGAGGTCATTTCCCATGCATTAAGCATTCCAGAGAGGGAATTTGTGGAAGAAATGTATGTAGTTTTTGGTGACAATTTTTTCAGAACAAATGAAGAATGTTGTAAAAATTCCATTGCAAAGAATTGGTTGAAGTCTGAGAAAAAGGGTAAGTCTCAGTTGCCCTCGAAGCTTAAAAGGGTTCATTTTAAGGATGAAATTTTAGATGCTATCACCTTGTTGCATCGTGTGGTTGGAAATGCATATTCAGACTCTTTTGAATTTTGGATGTTCCATTTCATTATGTTGATTTGTAGTGAAAATAAATTCATTGACTGGGTTGAGATTATTACATATCACTTAAATGAGTAATTGATAATTTTTTGGCAAACTGTTGCCTTCCACATGTGCTCATATTTGGTTTACATTTTAGCCAGTCAAGAGGTTGACTGGGTAGGGTTGGAATTACAAGGACTCTGATGTTGGACACACCTTTGTATAGAAGTTTTCCATATTTCATTAAGCAGGTTGGAATGAGGAGCTATTGTCATGTCAATGATACATTCTTGATGGAAATTGTAAGAAGACTTGATGGAATCCATGAGCCCTGATTTTCACTTGAGGTAGCTGCTCTGGTAATGAGATTTGGACGTTTTTACATCTAGTTCATTAGATTTACTTGTCTTAGAATTGGGGGTTTTGAGAAGGCTCCATTGAGGTTGCCTAGTTATCTAAGTGATTTTCTCATTTTTCTTGAAGATTGTCGGCAAATGGCCATTGTGAATGTTAAGTATTCAAACATGGGGAAGAAGGGGTATGTTTTTCCATTGTCTATGCCTTCATTTTCCTGTAAAAGCAATAATATTGCTAGGGGTGTAGAAAAGGTCCTGAATGAATTCAATCTTCAGTATTTTCCAATGAGAGCTAATTTTGATAGCAAGAGCTATGTTAAAAAAAAATTGTATGGAGCTAGCAATTATGAACATCGTGCAGATATTGAGGATTTTTGGAAAGACTGTACAGATGAAGGTGAGGTGCAAAGGAGAAGTTTAATGAGGTTGACCTTAAAGCAGATACAAACTTTTGGTATCTCCTTTAATATTCTAGAAGATGTGGAGGAAGATTCGGTGATTATTGATCCCAAATATCAAGCCCTTGCTGCTAAGCCCTTATACAATATTAATTGGTTAGAGGATGAAGTCTTAGATTTAATGGTTCGTTATGTTCCTATTTTGAGAAGAACTTCAGACTGGTTAAATAGAAAATGGTGGCAAAGTGCAGGTTCTACCCAGGAGCAAAGAGTTTCACAGAGAAATGAAAAAGGGACTATACATGCCTCTGGCATAAACATATCGTCTGGAAAAAAAATGACTAGGTCGTCTGGCACTGGCTCACAATTAGGAGGAGACGACGAAAAGCTAGGAGACACAGGGGCTAAGTTAAAGTCAATTTGTGAACAGGATAGTATACCCACCTCAGTGCTTAAGAAAAGAGCCAGTTAAGAAAAACTAGTGCCTACAGACTCTAAGGCTATTTTCCAACATATAATTGAGGATAACTCCTTTCCCACATTCTTTGAAGTTCCTCCTTCTCTGGTATGAGATAACTTTGTTTCTATTCATTCAATTAAGAAAGTGGAAAGTGTAAATGTTGAAAATAGAGACACTAGGCTTATGACATCTTCTCCAACATGGTTAAATAAAGTAGTAGAGAAGAAAAGGAAAAATATTACTGCAATGACAGTTGAGGTTGATACAGTTGCTATGTTGCTACAAGGTCACTAGAAGCCCAAAAAGTCTAAGAAGATGTCATGGATAGTCCCCGATTATGCTTTTGGGCATTAACTATTGGAAATTATTGATCCTATAAAAGACTTGAATGAAAATGAGATAACAGAGGCTGACTACAAGGTCACTCATGTTGATATGGGGCCATCTACTTTAGAAGGTGATGTCTATCATGCTGATTACTATGTTAATTCATTAATTAAAAGAGCAAAGGAACAAAAAAAGGAGAACCTTCAATTACAGTCTCATATTCTTTCTTTAAGAAATTTTATTTCATCAATTGTGACTCTGACCCCTGAGGAAGCCTCAAGCTCAAATGTTCAAGGTATTGATTTTGACACTGTACAAAGGGTCAAGAAAAAATTAGGTTATGCTAAAGCTGCCAGTGAGTGGATAGAAAGGCTTTACCAAGGTGGCCTTTTCTACATTCGTAAATTTGTGTAATTTTATGTTAATGTGTCTAATAAAAGAAAGGAATTGGTAGCCAAACTCCAACAGATCAAGAGAAAACATGGTAGCACATATGTGCTTTCTAAGGAAATTATAGAATTGCTCTCCATGGAGCACACTTTGTTGATTAGAGAAAAATTGGTAGATAATCCTAAAGAATTGATCCTAATTGGTTTGATTCCTTGGATTGGAAACTGTCAATATATGAGGATTATATCAAGGAAATCAATAAAGTATTAGAAAAATATTTTGACATATTAGTGAAGATCAAGGAGAATTTCAATGCCCTCGAAGCGAGCCTCATGGATGAGTTTAATGAGAAGATCTTGGATGTTGCGGACATATCAAGGCAATATACTTGGAGGTGTATCAGAAGGAGGTAGGTGATCCTGAGACAACCACCACAAACTCATTCAGAAAATTGAGTAATTTACAGACCTATCTAAGTGCATTCAAGGCTGAAAGTGACAACATCTATGAAACAATTTCCGAGTCAGACTATGCACTTTCAAGATGGAGGACAAGGCTGCAAATCACCACGAATCCAGAAAGTAAAAACATTACTGCAATTTTCACAAAGTACTGGGAATATAGGCAAAGAGTAAAGGCATAGGAGGCGTTACTAGAGCAACATGAGGTGGAAATAATTGGAAGCAAAAGAGTTGGAGCTGGGATCGCTGATTAGTTTTTAGTTGTTATGTTATTTTCTTAAATTTGGCTCTCTTGATACTTTAAAGACTTTATTATAATTTCTAAAACTGTTGTCTCCAAGAAACCGTTATGAAGATAATTTGTAATCTTTAAATATGGGGTTGATGCTTGGTTGTGGGGATCTTTTGGGAAAACTTTGTTTTACTCATTAGAGCCAAAACTCTGCTATCTTTAGTTTTACTGCTTTTCTGTTATTTCGATATAGAAAGTTAATGGTGAAGTTCATGCAAGCGTAATCTTTGTGTTATGGTGTGTGGATTTATTCTGCTATGTTGAGTATTTTGCCAGTGAATTATCTATTATTGGAATGATAAATGTTTGGTTAGTTTCATTGTTGTGGAATGTTTATTTGTGAATAAAGATTTTATGGTGATGGATGCGAAAGGATTTCTTTAGTATAATTTTGGATATTTGGTAGTTTAAGTCTTCATTATTTGATTTATGTGAATACCTTTCAAAGCTTTCTGGTTAAAAGCATTTCCTTTCATTTGCTTTTTGGTTAAAATCAATATTAGTTAAAAATCATTCATTGAATATCTGAAGAAGGTAGTTGCCACCTTTTAAAATAAGAAGAGAATCAACTTGAAACACTATTATGAATAATTCAACTATTGTTACGTTTGTCACCTCCGTGGGCGTGAGAATATAGAGTTAGGTGACAAATCTATTAACCAACAATTAGGACGAAAGAAGAGATAAGGCATGTGAACTGTTTGGCCTAATGCCCCAAACAAATGTTATCTCATGGAATTCCACATAGTGAACCATTCACCCTAAAATAATTACACATATTTATTTGAATTCCATTAATGACATACAAATATAGAAAAAATTGAAGTGTTTGTCATACTTGAAATTAAATAAACACTATCATATCCATAAGCACTATTAGAACAACATTTAAAAAATTTATTTAAATTTGAATTTTGAAAAAGATAAACATTTCTTGTAATATTATTATTTTCTTATTTTAAAAATTTGGAATTGCATTTCAAATATCTATCATAAAAAATACTTTGGTAAATTATTTTTTTCATAAGGTAGAGTTGTATTTTTACTTGAATTATTTCCACCAATATATTAATAATTCCAAGTTTATAAAATTTAATAGTTTTTGACATATGAAAGCATTGAATTCTCCAACAAATCCACATCCCCAAGAAATCACTTACATAATTGGAAATAGCTACACAATATTTCAAACAACACAGATTGAACTATTTAAATAAAAATTCATCGACTTACATAGAAGACATAGGAACAATGTTTCTTTACAAAATAGACATCAAAGTCTCTATCAAAATACTATTCATATGAGTTAAGCAAAGATCAGACAATAATATATATAATTCTTGTTTCTCTATTCTAATTATCATTCAAAAATAGAAGGAATTTTTCTATAATTTGTTCAGAAGATCCTTGTTCATATTGTTCATCATAAAATATTTCTCTGAATAAACAGGAAAATCCTACAACTTTTTGGTATGTTTTATGAAACTTTTAAGCTTATCTTTCGTTTGGACCATTTCTTCTTCTTCAACTGCTACTGCAATATGCGCTACATTTTCAAGTTCATGAATGATGTGTTCATGGTGTTGTTCAATTGATATACACAACTTCTCAATAGGTGTTTCAACACATGTATTAGAATCAATTGAGTCCTCTCTTGATGGTGGCTTCGACATTGAATATTATGCTTCACATGATTCGTTTATCGTTGCCATTCTATAAAAGGAAAATTAGGCTAATCGATAATTAATAATTTACAACTAAATATAAAATTAATTTTGCATCATCATCCTTAGATGAGTAATATATATTTGAAGTACTAAAAGCCTATTGAATATGTGAAAAGTATATGAAACATACCAATTTTTTTAATTATGGTGTGAAATATGAAGAATCTGTAAGGAAAGCTAAGGTGCGGAACTAACTCTCCTAACGTCAAAACCTCAGGGAAGAATGAAAAGGTGCTTTTAAATTTTCAATTACAATCCAATTAAGATACACTTGAAAGAAATAACAGAAACAAAGAAATGACCATACACACATGAACACCAGATTTACGTGGGAAGACCCTTACGGGAGAAAAACCCACCACACCAAGAAAAGCCTCTTTGTATTACAGTAATGAAAATTACATACAGAGATCAGACTTATCTTTCTGATGTCAATTTACAACAGCAGATTCAGTGATCAACCTTGTATAGAACATTCAAATTACAATGCTCTCAGAATTGACTTCACACTGATCACTCATCAAACTGTTCATCCAACCATTCATCGAACTGAACATCATCATCGATCTCAGAGTATATCCATGTCACTCTTGTCTATCGATCTTCCTCACAACAACGATTGCAACAGTCTAACTTCCAATGGTTCCCATTCTGCTCCCCGATTGGTCGAAGACACACCACATAGGACAGTCTTCCAATCGATCAAAAATGTTCAAACAATATTCGCATGTTGGTGAGACACTAACCGTGTCTCCCCGATGCCACAAAGCCCAACCGTCGATATCAGCAAGAGTCATCACCTTCGGTAAGAGGTTACACCGAGTTCACAAGTTGTCGGAAAAACATAACCATATCGCTGAGACATCATACCGACAACCAACACATGTAGCGCTATTGGCAAGACCATCACTATCAATGAGAGGTCATACCAATATTCATATCCATCAACGAGACTAACCCTATCGCTGAGATGTTATACCAAAGCATCCATGTTACTTTGAAATGTCCTACCATCGGCGAGACTTCATTTATCGCTGAGAGTTCTTACCGAAGCCTCCATGTTACCCCGAGACCACCTTTCACCAGGAGTCATACCGACAACAGCCAAAGCATCGACGAGATAAACATCTGTCGCTAAGAATTCTTACCGAACCCTTATGTTACCCCGATGACTCCAAGTGTATAACTATTGGCGAGACATCTCACATTGCTAAGACTTCATACCAAAACAAAGCTTTCAGCCAAGAGTCTCCCCGATAACATCAGTCGCCATGAGTCTCCTCGATAACCTTTAGACACCGACTCATCGGTAAGACCAACCCACTCAATAGAGGGTTATAGTGAACACAACAAGTCACGTCGATAGCACCAGTTGACAAGACAACAACAAGGTCTCGACGACCTGAACATTCACAAGGTTACACAACTGCTAGTAAGCCAGACAGAAAGTATGTCACACCGACTTTGCTCTTTCAGAGGTTTCAGCCTGTGAGATTGAGGCACACAATTCCAACAAACTCCCACTTGACGAAGATCACACAAGCAACTCCAGAGCACAACATAACTACTGGAATTCATGTGCACTAAGACCCATTGAACTGGAACACCGCCCAAACTTGTCTGTGCTCACTGGCTTCATCAATGCATCTGCAACATTCTCCAGAGTATCCACTTTTTCTAAAGAGACCTTTCCATCCTCCACCATATCTCATACAAAATGATACTGCACATCAATATGTTTCGTCCTGGCATGGAAAGTAGGATTTTTTGCCAAACAAATAGCACTCTGACTGTCACAGTAAATTGTTATTTTCCCTGCATCAAAACCAATGTTAGAACACAAACATTTTAACCAAATTGCTTCTTTATAGGCGTGTGTTGCTGCCATGTATTCTACCTCTGTAGTGGACAAAGCGACTACAACTTTTCGCTTACTCATCCAACTCACTGCACCACCATTCAACATGAAAATATATCCACTAGTGGATCTTCTATTGTCAATGTCCCCTGCCTAATCAAAATCCACATAGCCTTGAATACTGAGAGTCCTCTGTGATTCAACCAAGTTCCAATGGTAACACAAAGCATATTCTAAAGTGCCCTTCAAATATCTAAACACTCTTCACATCCCAATGTGTCCTTCCAGGATTAGCCATAAACTGACTAAGTACTCCCACTGCTTGGGCAATGTTTGGCCTTTGTACAAACCATTGCATACATTAGACTGCCAACCGCACTAGCATAAGGTACACTGGTCATGTCCTCCATCTCAGTAGGAGATTTTGGACAATCTTCAACAGATAGCTTTGTTCCCTACAAAACTGGAACAACTAGCTACTTGCAATCATTCATACAAAATCTCTCTAGAACAGTCTTAACATACTTACTCTGACTGAGCCAAATTTTTCTATTATTCCTATCCCTGGTTATTTCCATTTCCAGAATATACCTTGCTACACCAAGATCTTTCATTTCGAACTTTGCACAACTAAGACTTAAGATCATAAATCATTAACTTACTATTGCCTATGAACAACATATCATCAACATAGAGAGCAATAATAAAAACGATCACTTTCAGCTTTTGTAATACACACAATGATCATTTTTGATCTTACAAATCCCAATGACAAAACAAAAGTGTCAAACTTTGGTACCACATTCTAGGAGACCGCTTTAATCCATACGTAGATATTTTTCAACTTGCAAACCAATCTTTCTTTACCTTTCTCCACAAAGTTCTTAGGCAGACATATAAATTTCTTCTTCAAGATCACCATGAAGAAATGTTGTCTTCACATCCATCTGCTCAACCTCTAAGTCACGTTGCTGCAAGTGACAAAAGAAATCTAATGGACGTCAGCTTAGCTACAGGAGAATTTTTTCCCATAATCAATTCCCTCTACCTAGGAATAACCCTTCGCAACCAACCTCGCCTTATATTTTCCACACTACCATCTAGACCAATTTTCTTTTTAAATACCCATTTGTAGCCAACAACTTTTCTGCCTTCAGGCAAGGGCACCAAACTCCAAGTATCATTCTTTTCTAATGATGTCATTTCTTCATTCATGGCTTCCAACCAAGAGTTTGAATCAGAAATTCTAAATGCCTCTTTCACAGTCCTAGGCTCATCAGTGCTAGAAATTAAAGCATAGGAAAAAGTAGAATCTATCAAAGAAAACCCATACCTATAAAGTTGCTTTCTTTCACGAGTTGACCTCCTCACTTGCTGAGGCTGAGGTTGTTTTTATTCATCAGAACTCTCAGAACTACTTGAGCTCTCCTCAGTTTTAGGTACATTTTGAATTTTCAATTCCTCTTTATCTGGTGTCGGAGGAATTTCAACTACATCCTTTTTGTTTTTTGATTTTGTCTCTGACTGCAGATCCAAGATAGAAGGCTTCAGCTCATGAAAGATAACACTTCTGTTGTATAGAACCTTCTCCATATTAGGATTCCAAAGCTTGTATCCTTTTATGCCAGCACTATAGCTAATAAAAATACATTTAACAGCCTTGTTTTCCAATTTAGATCTTTTCTCATTTGACACATATGCATATGCCTCAGCCAAAAACATGAATGTGTCTCAGAGAGGGCTTCTTACCAGACCATGCTTCCAAAGGTGTTTTCTCAACAAGAGCAGAATTAGGAGAACGGTTTATCAAGTAACATGTAGCAACGCCCAACCTAACTTCTCCTCCAAGCCAAGACTGCTTAGCAGACTTCGTGCTCTTCCATCACTGTCCTGTTGAACATTTCAAACTCCATTTTGCTGTGGAGTGTAAGGTGTAGTTTTATGTCTTTAATTCCATGATCTTTATAGTACCAAATTCATCAGAACAAAATTCACCGCCATTATCAGTCCTTAAACATTTTATTTTTCTTCCAGTCTGATTTTCTACAAGGTTCTTAAATTCCTTAAACCGACTGAACACTTCTGATTTACTTTTCAAAAAATAGACAAATGCCCTTCTTGAATATTCATCAATAAACGATACATAGTACCTTGACTTAGACAAAGAAGGAACATTCATTGGACCAAAAACATCAGAATGTATATAATCAAGCAAACCAGAAGATTTTTGAGGACTGGAATAAAATGAAACACGGTGTTGTTTACCTTATATACAATGTTCACAAAACTCGAATTCGAGGTTACAATCATCAAGCCTGTCAACCAGGTTTTTATTCTTCAAGGTTTTTAAATATTTCTCTCCAATGTGGCCTAGCCTATGATGCCAGAGCATAGTCTTTTCTACTGGAAGTTTAACTTCCATAGAGTTTACACCATTAGGAATTTTTTCCTCTTTTCCTCCATGAGTAGCTTTTTGTGACTTTACAGAGACACTATTGCATTGAATAGCATGTGCATCCAACTTATACAAGGTACCAATACGAGCACCCCTTGCTAGCACCATTGAGCCTCTAGTCATCTTACAACCATTTCTAGAGAACGTGACTTGCACTCCAATATCATTCAGCTTACTAATAGAAAGTAGATTTCGAGCTAGACTTGGTATATGCATCACATCATTGATTCCCTTCACTCTTCCATCAGGGAATTGAATTCTGACTCTTCCACGACCAACTATTTCCAAAGATGAATCACTCACCAAATACACCTTTCCACCATTGTATTTTTCATACTTTGTGAACCAGTCTCTATGAGATGTCATGTGGAAAGATGCTCCAGAATCAATCGCCAAACATCATCTGATGCCTGCGTAGCCAAGGCTGCAATGAAGGAATTTGCATCACTCTGAGATGAATCATTATTAGAATTCTTCTTCTTCTTCTTCTTCTTTTTCTCCTCTTTACAATCCTTTCAGACATGACCAGGTTGCTCGAAATTCCAACACTTCACCTTGGACTTCTTGCCAACACTTTGATCTCCCCTCTGATTTGGATTTGGACTTCTTGTCCTTCTTCTTTCCTTTTTCTTTCGATCTACCTCTAACAGCAAGAGCCTCCTTCGCCATCTCAGAAGATTTTCTTCTCATCTCTTCGATAACAAAGAAGCAACAACATCTTCCATCTTAAAAGTGGATGTCGTACTCCCAATAGCCATCACTAGGTGACCCCAAGAATCTAGCAAAGAACATAATAACATCATACAACGATCTTCTTCATCAATCTTCACACCCACAGATGTTAACTATGCAATCAACATGTTGAAAGTGTTCAAATGATCAGCAACGGACCCTCCTTCCTATATTCTCAAAGAGTACAACTTCTTCCTCAAGAATAATTTATTCACCAAGGACTTGCCCTGATAAATAGCTGCCAGTCTTTTCCACAAGGAAGATGCAGTCTTTTCTTCATGAACATTCAAAAGAATAGAGTCTGCTAAATAGAGCCTTATCAGCCCCTTTGATTTTCTATCTACAAGGTCCCAATCCTCTTGCTTCATGCCTGTAGGCTTCATTCTAGACACAACAATCCAAAGATCACGATCAACCAACATATCTTCCATTTTAAGTTTCTACAACTCAAAATTGATGCCATTGAATTTCTCAATTTCAATCTTTCCTGACATGCTTGCCATCTTAACCTATAATTCGAATTACCAAACTTCTACAAGACTCCCACTGAACAGAATTGACACAAAAAACCCAATGTACCCACAAGGATAACACAACTGGCCAGGCTCTGATACCACTTGTAAGGAAAGCTAAGGTGCAGAACTAACTCTCCTAACATCAAAACCTCAAGGAAGAATGCAGAGGTGCTTTTAAATTTTCAATTACAATCCAATTAAGATACACTTGAAAGAAATAACAAAAACAAAGAAATGACCATACACACATGAACACCAGATTTACGTGGGAAAACCCTTACGGGAGAAAAACCCACCACACCAAGAAAAGCCTCTTTGTATTATAGTAATGGAAATTACATACAAAGATCAGACTTATCTTTCTGATGTCAATTTACAGTAGCAGATTCAATGATCAACCTTGTACAAAACATTCAAGTTACAATGCTCTCAGAATTGAATTCACACTAATCACTCATCAAATTGTTCATCCAACCATTCATCAAACTGAACATTATCATCAAGCTTAGAGTATATCCATGTCGCTCTTGTTTGTCGATCTTCCTCACAACAATGACCGCAACAGTCTAACTTCCAACGGTTCCCATTCTGCTCCCTGATTGGTCGAAGACACACCACGTAGGACAATCTTCCAATCAATCAAAAATGTTCAAACAATATTCGCATGTCGGTGAGACACTAACCGTGTCTCCCTGATGCCACAAAGCCCAATCGTTGATATCAACAAGAGTCATCACCTTCGGAAAGAGGTTACACTGAGTTCACAAGCTGTCGACAAAACATAACCATATCGCTAAGACATCATACCGACAACCAACACATGTAGCGCTATCGGCAAGACCATCGCTATTGGCCAAAGGTCATACCGATATTCATCCATCAGCGAGACTAACCCTGTCGCTGAGACATTATACCGAATCATCCATGTTACTCTGAAATGTCCTACCGTCGGCGAGACTTCATCCATCGCTGAAAGTTCTTACCGAAGCCTCCATGTTACCTCGAGACCACCTTTCTCCAAGAGTCATATCGACAACAGCCAAAGCATCAGCGAGACAAACATCTGTAGCCAAGAGTTCTTACCGAACCCTTATGTTACCTTGATGACTCCAAGTGTATAACTATCGGTGAGACATCTCACATCGCTAAGACTTCATACCGAAGTAAAGCTTTCAGCCAAGATTCTCCCTGATAACATCAGTCGCCATGAGTCTCCACGATAACCTTTAGAAACCAACTCATCGGTAAGACCAACCCACTCGACAGAGGGTTATAGCGAACACAACAAGTCACAACGATAGCACCAGTTGGAAAGACAACAACAAGGTCTCAGTGACTTGAACATTCACAAGGTTACACAACTGCTAGTCAGCCAGACAGAAAGTATGTCACACCGACTTTTCTCTTTCAGAGTTTTCAGCCTGTGAGATTGAGGCACACAATTCCAACAGAATCCACATGGGTACCAAATGATTTTTAAATTTACTACAGCTTATTAGAAACAATTGAAAAGTATCATAATTATGTTACATAAGAAACATTTATTTGTCAAATTTTAAATACATTAGACATAGAAGAATTGAAAGTAGCATAAAACTAAAAATCATAAAAATATATTATATTTAGAAATTTGATAGTCATTGAAACAAAATTGAAGAAAATATGTTACATCAATTATCTTTTAAAATTTTCAATCTATTTTCTTCAACCTTTCTCTTGGCAAGTTGTCTACCCTTTTTCATTTTCTCATAACAGTCATATGTGAATGGTGGCATAATTCTTAGGCTGTCTACAGAATTTACATGAGATATGGTGACAAATTTCGATCACGTTATTTCTCTTGGTCCTATATCAACAGTAGCTTTTGAAAGAGTCAAACCCTGTGGTTTGTGAATTGTCAATGCCCAAGCTAATCTTAATGGTATTTGGATTGTCCCCCCCTATGTATTGTTGTAATTGAAATTGTATTTGGATTACAATCATCAAATGGTATTCTTGAAATAGTTGTCAAACTCAACCTTTACATATGTTGGTGGTTTTGGTGGACCACTTCTAGATTTGTATACACTCTTTTAAATATATCCTAGAGCTCCATTTACAAGACCTGCTTGTATCCAAATATTTGAAGTTAATATGACTTTGACATCCTCACTAATCAATCATTCCAGATCAAGCTCATCATTTGAGCATCCTTATGTTGCATCAATACTTCCTAATTTTGTTGCAACACTATGTGCAACAAGATGCTTCAATGAGTATAACATTTTCTTGTTATAGTTATGGACATTATCATTTGTTGAGAACAAATGAACACCATTGTCGAACTCATCTTTGCTTGATGCATCTATGGTAAGAGTGGTTCTTGTCACAAGAAATTTCCAATCATCAATTGTTGGGTTTGCATCTCTCAAATGTGTCAAAAGTTGACGAAACCTTTGTTGGTGGATGTTTTGTCCATCTTGTATGAATATTTTATCTAAAGTAACCACAATTTTGAATTCTTCCCATAGTAACTTAGCTCGGTCGTTGCTATCATATGATGGTATATCATTAACAAGAGGAAATTGACCCAAATCTCCAACCAAAATCATAGATATACCTAAAATACAATCGATGGAAATTATTATCAATACTATATACCTTTATATCTATAGAAATTTCATATATGTGAATTACTTGTATTAGAATATAAAATAGTTATTTTTGTTAATCATAATCATGTGTATGCTTACAAAGTTAATGTTTTCATTTTGTGGGAATGCTTGTCGGAGTCGAGAATCTATGTTCTCTAGCAAGTTTTGACCAATGAAGCTCATTTCATCGATAAAAATGTACTTGATGTGTGGGATTTATTTTTGAAAACTTATTAGTCTTGCTCCTTCTAATTGAGAAAAATATCTTATTGGGATTCTTAGTTTTGAATGAACTATGGATGCTCCTATGTTGAATGTTGCAACTCAAAGATTTGGGTTCAAAGGAAAAATCCTCAAATTAATCAAAATATGTGTTTTCTCCTTGATGTTCTTAGGGATAATCAACGGTTCTCCCCATGGTCACTTTGTTGCATCAGGGGGTATTAAGAAAGTGGATTCTCTTTCCCCTTACTTTTTCATTATGCTAATAGAGGTCTTGGGGTGAAAAATTGCTAAGTGGGTCTCATGGGGAAGCCTTAAAGGCTTCCCTTCCTCTTCTTGCTTGCAATCAGTCTCTTAGTAATAGTTCGTTGACAACACCATCCTCCTTGGGGAAGCCACTATAGCTAAAGCGAAGGGATGGGTTAAAATCCTCTCCAATTTTTCCCCAGCTTCTGGCCAAAATATTAGCCTTGATAAAAAAAACTTTCTAAATTTTCCTCCCTCCCTACAATTCAAAATTTCCAAGATTCTTAACTGTCAAATCCATCTCCTCCCATCCTCATATTTGAAAATTCCTTTAACCATTGCTAAAGTTGATAATTATGTTTGTTCTAATATTTTTGAAGGGTGAAAAGGAATATGGTAGTATTGAAAGGTTATCTTCTTAGTAATGTTATAAAAATCCAAATCCTAAAAGTGGCTCTATAGAGTACTATTATCTACCTCCTTTCCCTTTTCATAATGCTCATTGCTTGGATTGATAAACTAGAGAAAATACAAAGAAGATTTCTTTGGTATGAAACTGAAGAAAAGGATCATGTATTGTTGGTGAATTCAGACATGGTTTTCTTGCACAAAAAGTATGGAGGTCTAGATATGAAAAAGACAAGACAAATTAATATGGCCCTTCTTGCTAAAGCTAGCTGACATTTGATTAAACAAAATTTGAAATGGATCAATATTCTAAGATCTAAGTATTTAAATGGTGATGAGGGTATCTCTCTCCTGCACAACAATCATATTTGTAAAGGTTCTACTATCTAGGATCACCTCCATAAAAATAAGAACATCATAAGACAAGGAGCCTTCTGGTAGATAAGTAATGGGAAATCAGTGAGGTTCTAGGAAGATTCGTGGATCTAGCTTTCTACTCTAGAATTTAATCCAGTCTACTCAACCATCCAAATTGATCTTTGTAGAATATTCGACTCCAAAGTAAAAGATTATTGGGACAATTCATCTGACCCCCCACTTGGAGAATTGATCCTAGTTTGTATGATCCTCCAATATGTTTGGCTGCTATTGAGCTTCTTCAAATATTTGCTAACCAGATGTTCTGTAGAGTTAGTTCTCTTGACTCTGTAATTTGGGAAAATTCTAAAGATGGGAAGTATACAATCAAGTTTGGATATAATATTTTGGTTTAGAGTTGGGATTCTTAGTTCAATTAGATGAAGATATGGAAAAAT
Organism: Sequoia sempervirens; assembly: GCA_007258455.2. NCBI lineage: Eukaryota > Viridiplantae > Streptophyta > Pinopsida > Cupressales > Cupressaceae > Sequoia > Sequoia sempervirens. The sequence goes on from VDFB02000015.1 coordinate 59,830,236, forward strand.
AGTACTATTCCCAATGCTTGATTCTTCTAGTGGATAGTTTGTCATGAGAAAATTCTCACTCTTGATAATCTCTAAAAGAGAGGCATTCAACTTGTTAACAAATATTTACCTTATGAAGAGGAGGAAGAAACATTTTCCATCTCCTTTTTCATTATGTTTACTCTTGGGGTGTTCGTAAAAAAATTCAATCTCAGTTCCTTCTCAGTTGGGTTTGGCATAAGAGCACTATGAGTATAGTGGGTTATTGGAACGCCCCGTTTAATCATCCCCTATTGTCTGAGTTATTCTAGTAGGTCATCCTTCTTACTATTTGTTCTCTCAAGATATTTAACACAATAATCAATTCTTCAAAGATAAAAAAATTCACTTGGAATATTGTCACAAACCAAACTATTTGAAATACCAAGTAAAATCTCAAGATTGTGATCATTACTCCTAAAAGAGACCCATCCAATTTGGAAGTTAGTGTTGTGAATTCTTGGGGAATTACTGATGTTCTAGATAATGAGTTCTAAAATTCTAATTTCCCACAATAATATTTCTTGAACCCCCACAACCCAAGATGGTTCAAACTTAACTTGGATGGCTATACTAAAGGGAACTTAGGTTGGGTGATAGGGGGTGGCATCCTTCAAGATCACAGGGGTGGGTGATTTTTTCTTATGTGGTTAATGTTGGTACCCAAAATTCCATTTTTTCTACTTGGTGATAGTGGCCTATCATGGGATTCAATTGGCTAATCATAGTGTAGACACCTAAAAATGACCTAGGCCTGCAAGCTTCATTTTACCACTTTCGTCCTAGTATAATTAAGTCATTTAATTATGTCATTGGTCCACATTCGACTATTGATTAAATAATTCATAATTATTTAATTAATTCATGTCATTTGTTTCTCCTTGATTATTAAATAAATAAATATTATTTATTTATCTAATACGTCACTAATTATCTAAATCTTCCTTTAATTAAATAAATTCCTTAATTTATTTAATTCCCCTTTGTCATTTATTGCTTCTTGATTATTAAATAAATAAATTTTATTTAATTACGTCACTAATTAAGTCCCCTTCTTTCTAAAATTAAATAGATTCTTATTTATTTAATTTTTTTCACTTTCTACTATAATTAAATAATTATTTTAATTATTTAATTATTCACCACTTCTCTCATAAATTAAATAAATTTTATTTATTTAATTTGGTCCACTTCTTGAATTTTGAATTAAATCATTATTTAATTCAAAATGATTCTTTTTTTGTCACATTCCTCTATAATTAAATAATATCTTTATTATTTAATTATTCATTGGTCACCTAAATTAAATAATTTTTATTATTTAATTTCTCCAGCAACCTCTTTATCTGTGCCAATCTTATCTTTCAAATCAAATCTTATCTCTTGACATCTCATTTAATTTCAGCCCTTGATTGAATTATCTCATAATTCAATCTCAACCCTTCATCTTTATCATTTGCCCTAATTTGGACCTAACCCTATTCCATACTACAACATTCAATCTTGACCATTGATTCTAGGGTATTTGTCATCTTCTCATCTTGGCCACACGTTCAAAATTGCAGTTTTTATAAAATGGCAATTTTGTTCTTATTCCAGGATCTCTCTATCTCGCTCTCTCTCTCTCTCTCTCATGCTCATTTCTGTCCATTTTAGGTTATGGTCATTGTCATTTACAGTCATTGTCATTTTAGTGTGAAGTCATTTCTTTTATACAAATCCTTCAACACTTGCATAGTGCCTTGTCATTTGTCATAGTTGCTCATTTGAAATCTGAGGGCATCTTTATTTACTGCAAGCTAGGAGGTGTAACAAAGGTCAACCATGGAAGATGAGGACTTAGGGTAACATTGTTCCTTTTGTTTTCATTTTATTTCCTTTGTGCTTTGTTATTTCATTGGAATCTTAATGTTATTGTGCTAACCCCTCTAACAATAATCTGATTTTTCCCTTGATTACATTGGTGAAACCCGACTTTTTTTTTTTTTTGTCATCGTTTTTTGTTGTTTTCTGTTGTTTTGTGTACAGGTACGGATCGCAAGTGTTTTTTTTAAAACATTGTGACGCACTTGATGCGTCGCGACGCATCCACTCACGTAAGCGACGCATACGCCCTGACAAGCCGCAACTGACAGATAGAACGCCGCATTTGATTTACAGAGCGCATCTGACGACCCGAACGACGCATTTGCCATAACGAGCCGCATCTGTCTGGTATAATCCTTCTTTTCAGTTTTGGGGTTTTTATTTTTCGGGATTTCGGGTTTTTCTGGTTTCGGGTTTTTCTGATCTTCTATATTCTATTTTATTCCTGCATGTTGGCTAACATTAGATTTTGTGTCACTAATCATCTCTTGTAGCTGTGTTTGTCGTATGCTTTCTGTTTTCGTCAGGGTTTTGTTTTCTGTTGTCTTGCAGGGACAGGTACGGATCGACGGAAGTTTTTTTTAAACATTGTGACGCATTCGATGCGTCGCGACGCATACGAGAACCCTAGCGACGCATACGCCCTGACAAGCCGCAACTGACAGACAGAACGCCGCATTTGATTTACAGAGCCGCATTCGACGACCCTAGCGACGCATCTGCCTGTCGCGCCGCATCTATCTGGTAAATTTTTCTTTCGGTTTTTGTCATTTTGATTTTCAAATTTTTGGGTTTTTCTGTTTACTGGTTTTCTAGTTTTCTATTTTTTCTGTGTTTTTATTCCTGCATGTTAATTAGATTAGATCTTTTGTGTTACTAATATTTTCTTGTAGCGTGTGGCGATCCTTTTTCGTGTGTCCAAGACCATTACATACAAGACTACTAATATTCATTGTTTGCAGATTCGCATGTCAAAGAAGGAAGAAACAAACATTGTGCTTGTTTATTTCTAGAGTAGCAAACATTTATTTTTGGTGCTTATAAAAAGAACCATGTCTTCTTTGATTGATTGTGCTTGTGGAGTGGTAGGTGAGTATGCTCTCACTTGGTGAAAACCTTGTGATCAGAAAACCAAACCCATTCTTATTTGTTATTTACCTTGACTTGGTACATCAGAGTATCCTCTCCCCTCGCGCTTTCAGGCGATCTTGGGTGTAAGAGAAACGGTTACCAACTCTAGAAATTGGGCCTGCTTGGGGATTTCATCACCCCAACACGAATAAAACAGGCAACGGAGCTAAATCCAAGCTACCCCTGACCGGTATATAAATGTAAACCTTAAGGGAAAACCTAACGTTGCGAGTGCAGATGTGTCATACGGACGGAGTAGTACTCCCTTAAACCCTGTTGAGCTTAACCTCTTCAGGCTGGAGTGCTACCTTAATGGTGATTAATCTCTTGCCCCATGTATGGCCACTCGAACGGGGGTCCCGAACTAAAAACTCTTGTGTAGTAAGCCAAAATCCTTCTATTTGCTAGCACAGCATTGGTCGGTGTGAAGGCATCCACACTTTCGCAGTTTGTAGTAGAGGTGATCAGCTCGCCATGGGAGTTTCATGGGGGTTGGAAGCTTGGTTGGCCTGAGAAGAGAGTGCACTGTAAGGGGGAGCCCGTGCAGCCAAGCTTCTGAATTCACACGCTACAAATATGCAGTTGGGGAAACCCGCGTGGAATCTAACGAATATTGTCATGGCCTAACCTAG